>JAJJMB010016062.1:72719-133661 GCA_023531105.1 Papaver atlanticum
ATCGAATCCTATTACCACCACTTTCACTACAATTAAAACTCACATCACGGGGGTCTAACAACCTCACCCAATATTTCGCTTAACGATCTATAAGGACTAACTCCAATATATTTTTAAGAGAATCAACTAGACAGTCAGACTCAATCTTAATAAAAAGTATATCAAAGAGTTATATCTCAATTTCTCGATTCAATCCCAACTCAAACAAATAGAAATCTGTGAGTCTAATTGAATACAAGAGAAATAAACTTAAAAAGTACCAAAGACCAATGTTCAAGGATCAATCAATTTTAATCAACAACCAAAGGTTGGATTTACCAATTGATCGATTCAAACGCACAACCTGTGATATTTCAATTATATAACAAAATATAATGCGGAAAAGAAATAACACAGACACCAGAAGTTTTGTTAATGAGGAAACCACAAATGCATAAAAACCCCGGGACCTAGTTGTAAGGACCCTCAAGCACGTCAACGCTATTTGACTGGTCTAGCGATAGTCAAGAGACGATTTAGCCGCTAATAACTCGACTAGTTTAACACGAACGTTAATTAATAGAAATTAATCTAACAACGATTTAGATAAAAAAAACTAGTATTGTTAGATAGGTCTCGAAAAGTTATGCGGAATTGACTACTTGAACGTGTCATTTGGATACCGGATGAAGAAGTTATGATCAGATTGGTTTGAAGGGCAGATTAGTCTTTTATGATAGACCGACCTAGGCTGCCCATATCCAAAACGTTGGGTGTAGAAGTATTTTTTGTCGACCTTATCTCCAGACGGATCGAAGAGAATAATCATTCTCTTTCTTCTTTCTTATTCTTCTTTCTGTTCTTCCTCTTCCTTTCTGGCGATCTCTACTCAAGAGGATTAAGCTTTATTTGCATGTATTATTTATATTAAGCTTGGAACATGCTTAACTGAGAGAAGAGGTGATGTTGCTGTTGTCGATTGGGATTTGGAAGAAGCAGAAAGTTACGGTTTGAGAAATAATTATGCTAGGGTTTCATTTGAGGTTCAAAGAAGAATTAGGAGATGAAGATGAGTTTAGAAGATGAATTTGATGTTCAAGAAGTGTAATTAGAGATTGGTTTAACGTGAATCAGGGTTAAGGCTGAAGAATTACTTGAGATTGATAGTTAGGGTTTGAGTTTGGATTTCATCCATAGAAGAATTGAGTAATTAAAGATGGATTTGGGTGGTTGATGGATGAAGAACGACTGGGTCGTTGTTTAATTGATGTTGTAGGATTGTTTTGAGAAGAAATTGAAGAGCTAGGGTTTCTCTGATGAAACGGATATTAGGATTCTTAGTCTGAGTTCAAAAATAAAGAAGAATAGATAAATCAGAGATGGATTGAAGGGTTTTTACTAGAACTAAAGATTTGGTTTGTGAGATTTAAAATGAAACTCAAAAGTTAATTGAGTATTTAGGAAATCAGCGAGCTAGGGCATTGAACTAGAAATTCAAAGAAGTATTAAAGGATGAAGTTGATGGTTTAGGGTATTGGATTCATGTTGGATTTGATTTTAATTAGAAAATAGAAGATTGAGATGTTGTTTTAGGGTTTCTGAGAATCAAAGATGATGATGAGAATTGGTGGGTTGTTGGTGTTCTGAGTTAAGTGAAGAAGGAATTGAATGCAATTGCCAGAGTAACACATATTTGAGGTAATTGTTCTGATTTCATAGTTTGTATAATTTTGTATTGAACTGAGGTTGATGTGATTATGTATTTGGAATCGAACTGGTGGCGTTGATGTATGAAATTGTAGTTAGGAAGTTAAATCTGAAATTAATGATGTGGCAGTGAAGGGCTGGAGATGGTGAATATGAAGTTGAATTATGGATAGTGGTTTTGAACTGAGATGGGTTGATGTAGATTAATATTTAACTACAGTTATGAGAATTGGAATTGCAGGTTATGAGTTTTGGATTTCGTGTATGCTAACTGAACAGTTTTAGAATGGATGAGTGTTTGTAAGTTTTGTAGATGGCCAGTGCTATCTGAATTGAAGCTTAGACACGAGTTAGGAGATTTATGAACTGTGATTGGTGGTGTAGGCTTGTAACTGTTGGATACAGAACATTGGTTGAGATTTGGAGTTGTGTTGCGTAATCACAGTGATGGGGAAGAGATGGTGTTGCTATATTGTTTGTGCAATGAACTAAGTTACCTGGATTGCATAAGTTGAATGTGCATGCAGTGTATGAACTAAACCTTAAGTGGATATTGCAAGTGGTTTGGTGTATTGAATGCTAAGAGTTGCTTGAATTGGAGTTGTTGGTGATTATGAACTAGTACTGGTAATTGCAGATGCAGTTGGGAATATGAGATGATGATGCAAATTAGAGTTGGCAGTGAACTGTGAGGTTGCAGGTAGAAATGTAATATCAGGAATGGTGGTGTTTGTATAATAGGTAAAGTGAAATGGTTAGTTGTGATTTTAGGAAGCTTTGAATTGAATGGGAAGAAGATTATGTTGTGATGTTAAGTATTGATGTTGATAACAAGGGTTGGCAGTGAGAAGTATGGATTGAATTCTGAATTAGGAGCTCAGGCAGAACTCTAGGAAATTGTGTAGTGGTTGTGTTCTGCTGGTTTGCTTGAGTTGAGAAGATTGTTACCGCAGCTACTGCATTTGCAGGTAAGCTTAGTTTAGTGTTGTATTTAAGATATGAATTTTGTTTAAGATAATTGATTGAGTTGTTGTTGTTTTGTTTAATGAAAGTGTTACACCAATCTGGTAGAATAAGAATCCAATGTTGAAACAATGGTTTAGACCTATTAGTCATTCCAGTCAGTTTAGCTGACTCAATTTGTTTAGCTAACTTAGTGTGACTGACTGAGTTAACTCAGTGACCAGACCTGACCAGACTTGACTTAGTGGACCTTGACCGATTTGACTCAGTTGTCCATTGACTAGACCTTCGACTGACGTTTACCGTTAGTTTACCCTGTTGACCGTTAGTGACTGTTAGTTGACTCAAATGGACTGAACCTTAGTCAATGGGCCTGTTTAGAGAGCTTGGGCTTAGTATCTTGTATTCTTAGTTTGATATTTTGGACCCCTTATAATCCGAGTTAGCCTTTGGTTCCATCTATAAAGTTGTAGATATCTTTAAGATTTATTAAATGGACCTAGAACCATTAGATAAAACTGTATGATTTTTGTGTGAGCCATTCTGGTTAGATTCTTAGAGTTCTTGTGTGATTAACAGTTAGTAGTTATTAACAACGATCGATTCAAAGGATGAACCAGTGGATCGTGGATCTCGAGGTAGGCGTGACTGGTCATCAAAAGAGGTGGGAATTTACATTTAACTCTTTTGTGATTATTGTTGTTTTCTTTTACAAAAGTTTATGTTAACAAATTCAAGCATTGTCTGATTGTGTATTCCATGCATTGTTTTATTTAAAATTCCGAAAGTACTGTTGTTTCTTTTAATCTTTCCATTTCTTGGAAAGGAATTGTAATGCTTTGTTTGTCTTTATGAATGTTTGGGAAATAAGAATTTCCATTTGATTACCTGGGAACTAAGAATTCCCATCTGTGGTATATATGATACTGCTCCTTCATTTATACCTACTTACTTTCAGCTTTTATACACAATGGCTAGGACGATACACCGCAATATTACTAATTAGTGTGGTTAGCACAAATATTATACATTGTTTGACGAAGGAGTTAGTTCCATATATATGATTGTATAAATCTGTGAATTGGTGACCTTTTAATGTTTAGGAAAAACATGTATTGTTTTCTAGATCATTTCAGTGATTACTTGAAAGTTAAATGTTATTTCTACTGGGCACCCCTTTTAGGGATGATAACTTTCAGTTTCAGAGACAGATCAGAGTTGCGCAGCGGAAGCTTCGAGGAGTTCAGTCCGTTAGTTGGTTAATTTCGGCTATGTTTATTATGTTGTATATTGTATTTGTAAATCAAATGCCTATTGTATATATGTATCATTTGAGAGGAGTTCTTGTATATATATATTTTAGAGCGGGGCTAGTTTTTGGGTTAAGTGTTGTAGAAGTTTTCTTAATTAAATGCTTAAGTATAAGATTTAGATCCTTAGTGCCTCTTTATTTAGTTAATCGCTTGGATTAGTCAGCTGCTAGCTTTGGGGGCGCTACACTAATCCAGATTGAACACCACACTGAATTAAGCCGCTACAGATACTATCCTACTATAAACTAACTTCAGTCTGGACTGTAGTTGAACCCAATCAATCTCACACTGATTCAAGGTACAGTTGCGTTCCTTACGTCTCTGATCCCAGCAGGATACTATGCACTTGATTCCCTTAGCTGATCTCACCCACAACTAAGA
Source organism: Papaver atlanticum (assembly GCA_023531105.1). Lineage (NCBI taxonomy): Eukaryota > Viridiplantae > Streptophyta > Magnoliopsida > Ranunculales > Papaveraceae > Papaver > Papaver atlanticum. The sequence continues at coordinate 77,063 of JAJJMB010016062.1, forward strand.
GTTGCTATGACCCAAAGTCGAAGACTCTAATAAACAAATCTGTATCACACAGAAAAGTCTACGGTAATAGATAAATCTGTCTCCCACAGAAATACCTATGAGTTTTGTTCCGTCTTTTGATAAATCAAGGTGAACAGGAACCAATCGATAACTCGGACTTATATTCTCGAAGAACAGCCTAGAATTATCAATCACCTCACAATAATCTTAATCGACTAGCGAAACAAGATATTGTGGAATCACAAACGATGAGATGAAGATGTTTGTGACTACTTTTCTATCTTTCCTATCGGAGAAATTAATCTCAAGCCAATCTTACGATTGCACTCAATCATGATAGAAACAGCAAGATCGGATCACGCAACTACAGAGAAAATAGTTGGGTCTGGCTTCACAATCCAAATGGAGTCTTTAAGTCGTTAACCTAAAGGGTCTCGGTAGAAACCTAAGGTTAAAGGAGAATCGACTCTAGCTTATACAACTAGTATCACACAAGAGGTGTGGGGATTAGGTTTCCCAGTTGCTAGAGTTCTCCTTTAGATAGTCTTCAAATCAGGGTTTGCAATCTAAGTTACCTTGTTAACAAAGCATTCAATATTCACCGTTAGATGAAAACCTGATTAGATTCAAGCTAATATCTTTCAACCATTAGATCGAACTTAGCTTGTTATACACAAATGAAATATACGTCATTTAGGTTTGAGTAACCGTACCTAAACGTGTACACCTAGTTGGTTAACCAGTAGTTAACCAATGGTTAGCCATATGAGCACTTTCATATCAACCTTATTCATCTTCACCATACCTAGTCAAAATGACTCAAATGAACTAGTTCGAGAGTTGTTAAATTGCTTAGATCTTATAGAAGTATACAAGACACAATCGAAGCAAAATCGGTTTTGATTCACTCGAATCGATTCATGAACATTATAGCCACGGTTTGCAAATTGCATTCCTTAATATATAAATGTTTTAGTTCATGAACAAACTAATTTTAGAAAGTAACACACTTAAGTATGCGTACGGGTATGCGTACTTAAGTAACGGGATTTGAGTTTGTTTTGGTTTCCAAACTCAACAGAAATTCACGAACATGAACTTTCCGCCATTGAGTTTGTTTTGATTTCCAAACTCAGCAGAAATTCACGGTCGTGAACTTCCGCCATACTTACCCAGTCTCCATCAACCATTTAGTACACACACAAGTATGCATATATTTGGTTCCCGTTTTTGACTTATACACTAATGCGCGAACACATTATATGCTTATATCCAAAGATGTTTACATGTTCTAAACTCTTTATTTCAATCATTGAAACATTCTTAGAGGATGTTAAATAGAGGTTATTCACACACTATTTTTCATCAAAGCAATTTTCAAGATATTGAAATAATCAACATGACTTTCGTCACTTGTAAAGATGAACTTGGCCAAAGCGAAAGCTTACCAACACATATTTCGAGAAATAGATAGGCGAGATAAACTCGGCTCGAATCAACAAATGCGTATAATCGAAGTCTATATAGCAATACGACTTTTGTCTCAAGATAGGAGATAGAGTAGATAGACTTTTGAGTGATAGATAAGTTCAAGTCTCCACATACCTTTTTGTCGATGAAGATCCACCAGTTCCTTGAGTAGTTCTTCGTCTTTGCATGATAAACGCCGTGGAGTCTAGAGCTCAACTACACTTTCTATCCTAGTCCGAGACTTAGCTATATGTAGACTAGAAATCAAGACTTATAGTTTTGGCAACTAAACTTGACAACAAGCTTGAGATAGCAACGCTTGCGAGTTCGACCGAGCAATGCTCTAACACTATACATATTGTATAATAATCTAGTGATGTGACATGATCATTATAGTATGATTATGGTATTAAGGAATTAGATTTCGAAGTATAACGCTTATCTTTTGAACTTCGTAGATATGACATCGACATAATCTTGTATATAGTGTTATTATTATGTGAATGGGTTATGGTGAAGATTTCATCCTAGGAATCAATGTTTTACATTTGTTTAAAGGAAGTACATTCATCAACTTGTTTCGTGAATCAAAAGGAAATCAATAGGCTTATTGGTTCGGCTATTTATTGCAAATCTTTGGATGACCAATATGTGTGAAATGGTATAGAACCGATCTTAACTTAGGTTGTGTATCTTGGTATAACTAATCACAATGCCTGACTTATGATTTGGTATGACCAGTTTTGTTAATTGGTGTAACCGATCCTAAGTAATCACCATGTGGTGGTATGATCGATCCTTGTAATTGGTGTGACCGATCATGAGTGTGTGTGACCGATCCTTGTAATTGGTGTAACCGGTTCTAGTAACTGGTGTAACAAGTCCTGGTAACTGGTGTGACCGATCACAAGTAATACTATGTGTAGATGAAACTGATCCTTGTAACTGGTGTAACCGATCCTAGTAACTGGTGTGACCGATCACAAGTATTTCCATAGTTAGGTATAACCTATCCTAGTGATTGGTAAAACCGATTGAACCCATGTATATGATTTGATTAATCACATATTAGTCTTGGAATACAGGAAAACCAATTCTAAACTTGTTTGGAAGTGTGGTATAACCGATTCCAAGAATGCAAATCCATGTAAATATGAAATAAGGATTTGCAGTGAAAATATGTCAACATACTTTGAACACGAGCAGTAACTCTTATCATTTATTGTTCAAAGATATTCCTTGGTACTCAAGGTGATCCTGTGCCGAAATAAATTGAGAATCTTTTAATAAGGTTTTTGGTTTTATATGCTTTAATTACCAACAATTAATGCATACATCTAGAGAATAAAAATTAGTAATGTGCATTTACTAATCGGAGATTTTCTATTGAGAAATTTCGGGAAATATTTGACAAGCATTTATTGGAATTAGGAAAACCGAATTTTTCTATTCATTGCATATCTTGAGAATACTTTCGGTTTGGAAATTCCTTGGTGTCCAAACATCCTTGGTCTATAAATACCTAAGTTTGCATTTCTAGCAAACTATCCTAAGAGCCAGGCAAACTTCAATATTTGTTGTTTATGGTGGAGCCATCTAATCAAAGAGAAAAATATCCTAATTAGGTGAAATCTGACCGTTCGTTTAAAGACTTCTGTGGGATCAAGAAGCTTTACACTAGTGGAAAATGGGTTTTTTAAGTGTGATTGGGCTTTATAAAAACGACTTCCTAAGGCTTCCTAATATAGGCTTTCAATGGTAGACGTTTCTATAAGAAAAAATAGGAAAAACTGAATCGAGTACCCGTGGAAGTCTTAATATTATAGGGTAGTTTAGTAAATAGATAGAGCTTCTAGAAGGAATATGATTAAGACTGCCAGAGAAAATAGTTTATGTAGTTCTACATATGGTTTCCTTTTCTCAGACCCAATTCTTATCTCTCGATCTGCTTCCTCTTCACTAACCTAACTGCGCCTCTCTCTTTCTTCTTCATTTTCTCCTATATTATGAGCGAAGTTTTGACAGATTCCCCCCAAAATCAGTTTCTTTATTTCATTGAATTTGTTTTTCAATCGTATGAAGTCAAGAGAATTGTTGAGTTTTCTTCCTCCTCGAAGTTTATATGACTGAATACTACCAAACCATAACCTTCAATCCCTCAAACACACACAATTTTACTTGTTTCATTACCTTCTCAACCAATAATTGTTCAAACTTAGCCGTATAGCGAACCCTAATTTTTGTTTACCTTCTGAAATCTTATTTTCATTTTAATTTTTATCTATAGAATTGAAGGTAATGATCTTCAAACCTTTAGTTTTCCATTTGTTCTTTATTATTATCAAGTCCTTCACTACTTGTTCTGTAATATTTCTTCAACATATTAACCGTAGATTGTTTTTAAATCTCACTGATACTTAAAATGTTTTTGATGTTTGCAGATGTTTATTAGTAATTGATGGTGCCTGACTCTTACAAGGTAAAAACCCCTCCCTTTTCATTCAATAACTCTTATGAGTATCAGATCTGTAATTAACTAACTTGTTCTGTTTATGTTTTCCTTCATTCAATGATTTTTTTTTTTTTTCGTACTAAGGTAAGAAAGAAAACTCAATAAATATAAGGTTTCATGTCTTTAATGTTTCCGTTTGTTTATAAAGTTTAGGGATTTTTTTTCTTTTTTTTAAAATGTTTAACTGATCTCAAGCTCCCATTCTTGGTTCAATTTCATGCTTAGTGGAACATAAATGGTTACCCTTCTTTTAAACCGTTTTTTTGAATTTCAGTTTGTTAATGGCTAGCTATTATTCATAGATTAGTACTATTAAGGAGTTTTGATTAACTCTTGGTTTGGATCAGAAAATATGGGATGAAATTGGCGAGACTGGTACAAGGCTGATTTGCACGTGCTTCTGGCTGAGGCAGATTCTGAGGTTGTTAATCGAAGGTAATGATCTGGGTGTTTCCTGTCTATGGATGGTATAAGTCATATTTGTTGGCCATTGATGCAGTTTACTGTTAGAGTTTAAGTGAAAGAAGATACTTCATGTTTCAAAATTCTGAGTTTCTATTGATGCTGTTTTACAGGAACCATCTTGGTTTGAGGCTTTAGTGGTGCCTCAGAGTGCGTAGACAGCTTACCAAGACTGCTGGATTTTCCAGGTTGTTTGTTCTAAATGTTGGCCCTTGATTTCAAGGTACAGGGCATGTTGGCCCTTAATTTAAGGTACAAGGCCAGTGCTAGTGAAGAAATTGCATATTTGCATGGCTCAACAACAATAAATACGCACTTTTATGTGGGTGTTTTACTGATCTCTTTGGTCTGAGTTCAGGAAATTTAGTGAATTGAAGTACTAAGGCTTCCACTTTTGACTGACTTCGTCCAGCATTGGTTTATGTGATAAAATGATTGGAATAGTTTTTGCCCTAATTATATTGTTGATTGGTTGCACCACCACATACAACCACACACCACCACCTCACAACCACATACAATTACGGCCAATCAAATACCACCGCAGACACCTTCACCATGTAACTGGTCGGGGGTTGTTAATGCCGTATGTGTTGGCTGGTGGCGATGTTTGGGAGTCTTGTGGCTGATTTTTGGGATATTCTGTTGTTTCCCGTACCAGGATTGTGATGAAATATGGTATTTGTTTGTAGTTTGTTGATATTGGAGAGACACTTGGGTTAACTCAGAATCGACCACTTCAGAATATCTTGTTTACAATGCTACATGTCGGTTTTTTTTTAGCTTCTCAGATTTATGTGAAAATGAAGCTATTGGTATTTTTGTTTTAGTGTTAATTACTTATGGGAAATGGTAATTTGCTTACTTAGGAAGAGGATGAAGCAAAAGCTAAGAAGGCTCTGATTGTACTTTGTGATCTTCACAGAAGAAGAGTTTGGTTTGATAAAAGAACAGCAAATGCAATCTGCACAGCTTGTTTTCATCCATCATCCAAGTAATCACCTTTTTCTTTTTCATGTATTAATATTGTATAAAGTATTTTGGCCTTAGAACTAGTACTTTTTCACTTCGTCTGTATTGAAAGGAAAAAACTACCACCTTATACGAGGGATTTGGATTTGTCATTGCAAGTTTCTAGCATTTGGCCTTAATTAAGATCACCAACAAGCCTTTTCCATTTTGCCTTATAATTTTATTTTATTTTTAAATTTTACTTGATTATCGCATTCATTACTACATAAGTTAGAATATGATATTTTGACCTTAGTCTTGTGATAGAAAAGAAAAGCTAGTCTGCTTTATAACCCGTTTGTACCAGCTCTTAAACACGGTGGTCCCTGACTAGTTGGCCAAGGCGGGTTCCACATTTTATAATCTCAGCAGTTGTTGCTCAGCTATGTTTGAAATTCTGCTTCCAACAGAATCTGATTTTTCTTTGTATTTTACATAAAAGTTTAATGTGCCGTTCACTGACTAGTTAACTGGGATTTTTTTTTTATCTTATAGGATCATGAATGCTGCTTTGTCGTTCCTTCTTGGTGACGGTGTTGATGGAAATTTCAAATTTGTAGTTGTAATACTGGTGAAGGTGTTGGTGGTGACTTGTAGTTGAAAGGATGGTACCCAAGATGGCTAAGGTGTTGCTTTATAGTAGTACGGAAGGTGCATGAGATGATGGTGTAGTGAGTTGTAGTAGTATATATAGAGATTGTACTGAAGATGGTGGAGGCTGGGATTTGTAGTACTATGCATGGGTGGATATGTACTGGAATTGACACATGGAATATGTGTTATATACGGCTAGTGCATTTCCAGGTAAAACCCGTTGTTAGACCCTCTACTTTGTTTCCTTTATTCATAGTATTGTCTTAATCTTTCTTACTTGATCAGTGCATATCATTTGTATGTATTTTGAGTTAATTATACATATGAAGCATGTCATTTATCAATTTTGTTACCCCGAAGGACAGCCACATAGTTCTTTGTTTTTTTGTTTAACTTGACTAATATTTTGTTTAGCTTCTAATTTGTGGTTACTAAATGATGGTCTCACCTACAATTTCAGTTGATATCTTTTCAGTTAACCTTCTAACGCCCGAACTGATATTTCCCACCGGCAACAATTGAAGTAGGATTCACATTTAACTATGGTAAAGGAAGTGCTTGTTCTTCATGTAATTAGGTAGAATCATTCCAGATCCTTTTGCTTGAAAAGGCATAGTTCGAGGTTCATTATGCTGCTTTCAGACACGATCAATTGTTTTTGTTTGCGTGTTTCTAGATTCCTTCCACATTGGCTTCTGCCGATGCCCTTGAAAGGTATACCCAGCTTTCCGGCGATCCCCTTTGCAAAACTAGCAAACCTGGTATTTTGTTTGTTGATATACATCCATCCAAGGTACAACTATATGCTTCCCTAGTGCCATGGTATTACGATTGCGGTAGTAACTCTGTTTATGGACCTTAACTAATGTCTTGTACGCGTGTCTGTAATTTGAACCACATTATGTGATAACATCATTACTCTGTTGCATCTCTGTTGGGGTTACGGTTCGTTTTAGTAATTTTATTCATTAAGTTAAGCGTTAACCAATGTAAGTTAACTCTTTAAGCAGCCAACTGCCTTTTTTTCTCAGCTTGTGCTCTTACTTGTCTGCCATAGGTCGTTCTACACATTTTTTTCCTCCTGGTATTTGACTCTCATAGATTGTCTTATTTTCTTCGCATAATGACTCTCTTGCTCGGCGCACTCTTATTCATCACCGACTTCTGAAAGGTAATGGTGCTGTGAAAGATATCAAGCTACTTTTAAATAAATGTCGGTCATCGAAAGATATCAAGCTACTTTTGAATAAATGTCGGTCATCATTTCGAATTTCAATTTTGTTTGTTGTTATGGCATGTGGTGCCTGCCCCAACTTGTTTGGGAATGAAAGCTTGGTTATTGTTATCTGGAAAGGGTTGATGCTTGCTGAGATAGTGAACTATCTTGCAGTCACTACATTAGTTGAAGCCGATGAGACAATCACACTATTTTGCAGTCATTACAATAGTTTATTTGCATTTAGTTATTTCTTTGTTAGTCACTACAAGTCCTTGTTTAATCTTTATTAGTTTGTATCTAGTTGTCTCTTTATTGATCTTCACTGGATATTTATGACTTGTTTTGTGCTTTTAGGGATCTGAAAATGCAATAGCAAGCTAATTGACCTATCAGTTTCTGACATGAAAACAAGTGCAGAAGCTTCCTATTTCAAGTGTTGCAGATTCCTCTTCTTCAATGACAAGACCTGACAAGAATTGGAACTATGGAGAAGCATTATGGTTACGGGAAATTTCACTCATGTTGCCTTGGTAGTTTTTCTATAGTGATTTGCTTTTTAGATTTCTGTATGTTTCGTAAATTGTTTTAAGATTTGGAACTGATTGTAGTTTGTTACTGTGAAGTGAAATCCATGTGTTCAGTGAATTTTTCGCAGATTTAGAACTTGAGTAATTGTAGTTTATTGGGGTTTCACAATGAATTTAGTGAATATAAGTTTAATTCATTTTCAGTTTCTTGTTTTGTTTCAATCGTATTTTATTTCAGCTAATGATTCTGTTGAACCAATTTTTTTTATTTTTTTTTTGTATTTTAAAACACCTATGCCATGGTGGAAAGGCCGACCGAAGGAAAAAAGAAAAACCTGTTGTAGTGGGATGGTATAATAAAATTTGTGATCGACGAAGACATGCAACCAATTTTCTTTTCTTTCAGTACTAATAAGCTTTAGTGGATAATCCGTTCCAATTTTCTTTTCTCTCAGTACTAATAAGCTTTAGTGGATAATCCGTGCCATAATGGCACGAAATTCTTTTAATTTTGACGCGAAATTTTTGGTGCGCCAGTCGTCGCTGGTAGTAATAAGTAGTGGCAATGACGGCGGCAATAGCGTTATGTTATTTATTACAGATGGAAGTAGTGGACTTATTTGAGGTTGTAGGCTTCCCATACGAAACAATAAAGAGAAGCGAAGGAAGCTTCGTTGAGTTTTTTCTATCCTTACCCAAACACGTGTGTCTCATGCAAATATTCATTTCTTTTTTCTTTTTCTTTTTTTAATTTTAACTTACTTTTTGGTAGAAAACTAAAACAGTTTTCTCACTCTTCATCCCCGATTGTCTCTTCTCAGTTCTCTGCATCTGCAACTGCAGGTTTTAATTTTTTCCATTTAAGATTACCATTGATACACTCAGAAAAAAAACGAATTAAATATGTATCATTAAATGGATGACTGTCAAATTCATATATGGATTCTGATAGCTGTCTCAGGAAAACTGATTTCTCCGTGATTTCGGTAAACATTTTTTTTTGGCATGTGTAGTTGCAGGAAATCCTACAACCACACCCTATTGACAATCTATAAAGTGATTTAAGAAACCATGATGAAATACTCAAAATCTTAGAACAAGTACAAGGATGATGAGAGAAAACCTTAACTTGGAAAACAAATAACTCTCTCTCTCCTAAATATCTAATCTTGGCTCATCAAAAAGATCTCTCCCACACAAGGGTCTCTTGTTCCTTTTATAGGAGTTTACATAGTGGAGGACAACTAATAAAGCCCCTAATTTCGGATCTGACGCGCGTCAATGTCGCGTGGACTCTACCATTGCCGCACGGTTCCTTTACTGCGGCATAGACCTTCATACTTTTATCGTGACTTAAGTGACGTCATCTGGTTCGTCATCTTGGATATGTCGTATGCGTTCGTGTTTGCTTACTTCTAAGAAGTTACTTCGCATACCAAATGGGTGTGCGGTATTTTGTATCCACATTTTGCCTCTTCTCATATCGTTCTTTTGGCAAAGAGAGTGGTATGGGAAACTCTGATTTCACTTTCGCCGCACCCGTTCATCTTTTCATATTCCTTTTGATTGACAGTATTCCGAGATCTCGGCATGACTATTCCCACGTGTTGACTTCACCACTCATCGTTCGACCGTCCCTGTAGGATCTGACAACCGTCTCTTCGCGTCTATCTTGTCATTAATGCGTCCGTAAAAAGAGATATCTCGGGAAAGGGGATATGATCTTTTATATGTCCCAGTACGCTCTCTTCTTCACTTCTTTACTCTTTCTCTCCTTTTCTATTCTCTGCAACTTTTGTCGTTCAGCTGTTCTTCTGTTTTCTTCAATTTTTGATTGATCATCATACTCTACTTCGCGCTTTCTTTCCATCTTTAACTGTTTCTTCTATCTTCTTCTTACTTTTTCTCGGTTGTGAATTCCGTTTTTCGTTATCATCTTCTTCTTGATCATTTTGATCCTGATCATCTTGATTAAATCCCTCTCATCTTCCATTTCCATTCTAGAAATGCCACTTAAACCAGGTTGGAAGAATGTTAAAGAGTTCAAGAGATTAAAGGCCGAATTCGAGCGTAGAGGTTTTTCATTATCCATTCCCCCTGGATCAGAACCAACTTCTTCTCTTGAACCTGAATGGTTTTCGCTTGAACGATGGAATGATCAGAAAATCATTATTTCGCTCGGGCAACTGCTTGCTGGTGGACTTCCCATTCCCCTTGCAATCCTCAAATTCCACTATTTTACGAGCTTCTATCTCATGCGAAGTTTTCACGCGGCATATTCCAACTAAGTGGTGATTGCATTAGGATTATGGTGGAATATCCTCGTCGTGCCGCCGGGTTAGAATCTCTTTACCCAGAAGATGTAAGGAACCCAAAACTCGCGCATAAAGAAATAGTCCCAGCAGAGTACACTGTTGAGAATTTCTTCCTCCATTATGAGGTTGGTATTATGAAGAATGAATCAACTCGCTAGGGCATTCGCTTGAAGAGGGCGGATGGTTTCGCAGAAGATCAAAGGATCATGCGGGATGTTGACTGTAAAGACCCTCAAGCTCGTCAACGCTATTTGACTGGTCTAGCGATGATCAAGTGACGAATTAGAGGCTAATGACTCGATTAGTTTAACACGAACGTTATTAATAGAAATTAATCTAACAACGAATTAGATACGAAACTAGTATCGTTAGATAGGTCTCAAAAAATTATGCGAGACGGACTACTCAAATGCGTCATTCGGATATCGGACGAAAGAAGGGTAAAAATTGTCATTTCTAGTTAAGCCGACCTTGGCTGCCCTTATCCATTTGCTGGGTGTCCCAGTAATCCTCGTTGGTCTTATCGAACCAAATCAAGCAGATAACTCATAATTTCTCTTCTTCTTCATTCTTATTTCTCTTTTTCCTTGTGCTCCTCTGTTCTTCATTTCTGCTGAGGATTATGAGGTCTTGAAGTTGTTAATTGTATTAGAAACACTTGGTGTTGGTTGTTGTTGGTGGTTTTCTTGTTGGTTGATCGAGAGAAGAAGAAGAGATGACGATTTTAGAGAAATTAGAATTAAGGTTTCTGGAGTTGGTCTTTTGTGAAGTTGAAGATGAGATCGAAACAAGAAGAGGAAGATTAAGGATGGGTATTCGTTATGGTATCAAAGAAGATGATTTACCAAGTGATTCTCAAGCTGAAGTGGAGAATCAAGAATTAGGGTTTGAGGATTTGATTATTATTCTGAAGATTTAGAAAGAGATAAAGCTATGGCTAGATGAAGAACGAATAGGTTGGAGTTTAATTAACAACCTGGGGTTGTTTTGAAGTTCAATTGAGTGAATTAGGGTCAAGGATGAAGAGTAATTCGATATTAAAAGAGATTAGGGTTCTGTAAATCACCGAGGATATGATTAGAGAAAATTAAGAAGAAATTAGAGGCTGGGTATGGTTGATATGAGAAGTTAGAATTATGTTCTGAACTCAGGATTAGAAAATAGAGGATTCATAATTTGTTATAGAGTTTCTGAGAATCAAGGATGATGATGGAGATTGGGGAGTTGTTGTTAGTCTGAGGACGAGTTGATGAATTGAGTCAGGTGAAGAAGAACTTGAATTCAATTGCCTGAGTATTACTAAATTGAGGTAATTGTTCTTCTCTGTAATTTAAGTAAAGTTATGAAAGTTCTATAGTTGAATTTATGAATTTATCAATAAGGTGGGATTGAAATTGTTATGTGAATATGTAATTGAATTGCAGATTGTAGATTAAGTTTATGCATTGAATTACAGTTGAGGATTATATGCTTGAGATGTAGAAGTTGGTATTCTGTGTGGAATTGAATGTAAGTTATGATCATCCTGTGGTGTTAATGGTGTTGGTTAAACTGAATTGGTGGGTTGTTGTAGCCTTAAGAAGAATTGCAGAGTCCACTTAAGTAAGAAGAGGAGTTGAATTGTATGGATTGAGATGAAGGCAGAGTTGAGATTCTGTTGGGTTGTTGTGTAGTGAATGAGTAAATGTTGAATGGTTGAATGGATGAAGATTACAGGTGGTAGTGGGATGTTGTTGCTGCTGTGGTGTTGTAGAATGCAGGGAATATTTGAGATGGGTGTGATTGAATATTAGGTGATGATAATAATAGGATTGAATGTGGTGCTAGTTTTGAAATGTAGATGTGTAGGTGATAGATGAATGGGAATTCCAGTTGAGCTACTAGTTGTTCTGGTGCTGTTGAAGTGGCAGGGGATATTGAGTTTAGGTTACAGGTAATTGTGGTTGTTGGGTTGAAGTGTGGCAGATCATAGAATTGATGGTGGTGTATGAGATGGTGGTGCAGGTGATGGTTCTGTAGTTGTTTGTGAGTTGCAAGGATTTGTTGTTGTTGTAGTTATGGCTTGTTGGCAGTCTCTATGAAGGCTTGCATCTGCTACCTGAAGGTAAACTGAATTTGTATTTGAGAATGTGTTTCGAAGTTGTTTTAAATAAATATATTGTACATTGACTTGTGAAGTTCAGTCAGTAGGTGTGTTAGTATCAATCTAGTTATAAAGCAGAGTGAAAGTCTCCTGTGCAACAAGAGATTTAGGCATGTTAGTCATCCCAGTCAGCTGTCTGACTTAGTGTATCTAACCGAGTTAACCCAGTAGCCAGACCTGACCAGACTTGACCGATTCCTGTTTTACTTTGACCTTGATTGTTGACCTGACCGTATACGTTGACTGTTAGAGACCCGTCGACTGTTAGATTGACCGTTAGAGACTGTCAGTTGACCAGATTGACCAGGCCTTAGATTAATGGGCCGGATTGATGGACTTGGGCTGAGGCATAATTTTCATAATTTGATTGTTTGGACCCTTTATGGTATGAATTGACCTTTGGTTCCTTCTACAAAGTTGTAGATATTTATTAGACATATTTAATGGATTATAGAACCAACCTAATTGAACTAGTAAACCTTTATATGTGTTAAAGATAGATAATTAAAAGGTGTAGAATCATAAATGGGCTTAGAACCATTAGTTAGACTTGTATGATTCTTGCGTGATTTTGGCTAGATTCTTAGAGTTCTTGTGTGATTAACAGTTAGTCTATATTAACAACGATCGATTCAAAGGATGAACCAGTGGATCGTGGATCTCGAGGTACGCGTGGCTTGTCATCAAAATAGGTGGGAATTTACATTTAACTCTTTTGTGATTATTGTTGTTTTCTTTTTCCAAAGTTTATGTGTAATAAAATTTATGCATTGTCTGATTGTGTATTCCATGCATTGTTTTATTTTAAATTCCGAAGGTTTGTTAGTTTTTTTAATCTTTCCATTGCTTGGAAAGGAATTGTAATGCATGTTTTGTCTTTATGAATGTATGGAAATATGAATTTCCATTTGAATGCTTGGGAAATAAAAATTCCCATCTGTGGTATATAGGATACCGCTCCTTCATTTATACCTACTTACTTTCGATCTTTCATGCAATGGCTAGGGCGATACACCACAATATTACTATCTAGGTGTTGGAATTTGGCATTGAATATTATACATTGTTTGACGAAGGAGTTAGTTCCATATACATGATTGTTTATTTGAGTGTTTAGTATGAGATTTGTGCCCCAAACTTTACATATCCAGTATTCTATGGCTAGGGCGATACACCGCAATATTATTATGGATAGGGCGATACACCGCAATATTATTCTTCCTTTATATCCAGTATTCTATGGCTAGGAAGATACACCGCAATATTATCTATGGCTAGGGCGATACACCTCAATATTATTCTTTAGTATTGTGCGGGCAACACATGTCTCTTACATGGATGTTTACTGTTCTTCTTAAATTGCTTTGAAAAAGTTTCTACAATATGTTTTACTGTTTTCCCGTGTTTCATCAGTTTTCAATGATTACTTGAAAGTTAGATGGTATTTCTACTGGGCACCCCTTATAGGGATGATGTGCTCACTCAATTCCCACTTCCAGTTTCAGAGACAGATCAAGATGACACGTGACGATGAAAGTTTTGAAGAATTAGTTACGTTAGTTAGTTAGCTTCTACTATGTTTATTTTGTGTTTGTATCCTATTTGTAAATCAACTAACTATTGAATATGTATCATTTGAGAGGGGTTCTTGTATTTATTTCAGAGAGGGTTTAGATTCGGGTTAATCTTTGTTTAGAACTTCTTTCTTATTTTTAAATAGATGTTTTAGATCCTTAGTGCCTCATTTTATAGTTAATCTTTTGGATTAGTCAGCTGCTAGCTTTGGGGGCGCTACATTGACTTTCATGATACCTCCAATAATTCCGCTCGCAAATCAAAGGATGTTCGTTGGGTGGAATATCCTATCATATTGGAGGGTCCTTACATCTCTGGTAATGGTGCTGATGGTTCAACTCTTCCACTCCCTGCGAATCTTGCCGCCTACAAACCTTGGGAGTTTAAATGGCCCGAGGAAAATGATGTGGTGCGTTATCTTTTACTTTATCTTTCCGCTTATTTTCAGTGCTCTCTCTTATTATTTTCTCCGTGTTCAGATTTGTAAGCAGAATAAGAAGGCTAACAAGAATGCGTCATAGGCGTCAAATTCGTACGACAATGAAGTAAGAAATACCCATTTAAATTTTAACAATATTGTTGCCTCTGTTTCTTATCTTTCATTGTGTGCATAGGTGGAGACTGGAGACGCTGAGGGTCTCAATGATGATGTTCCTTTCCTTAAAGGTGGTGGCGTTTCTTCAAAGGCAAAGGATAAGGGAAAAAAGCCTACCTCTAAAAAGTGAAAATTAACTTCTCCAGCTTCCCCAAATACTGGCTCCCACGATGACGCGTTACCTCTTCCTGATAACTCCTCCTCAACATCTTTTATGGAGCAATTGTCAAGTATCTTTTCCAACTCATTAGCTTATGTTAATGATGGAGGAATAACTCGCACGTGTGATGCGATTGCTAAGATTTGTGATGCTCCCTCTTATAGTCATGAGTCTTTGCAAGGAGTTGCCTCTGCTCTAACTCCAAATTTCCAATTCGCGCTTGGGTCTTTGGTGAGTTTTCTTATTGTGCCTCAGTTTTCGCTTAGGTTTCATATTTTAATCATTCTTTCTCTTATTCTGTGTTGATATAGAGTGCTCGTATATCCTATGCGGTCAACAATGACTTGCATAGGAGGGTTCGCGAATCAGAAAGTCAGTGATGAACTTTCCACTTATAAGAACAGAGTGGTTGATCTTCGTACGAGAAACGATCAGCTAGTGGGTACGTATTTTTCGCTCCTCCTCATTTTGATATCTTCGTATTTCTTCCGCTCTCTTTTAATTGCTTGTTTTCGCAGAAATCTACAATTTGTCTGATGAAGCGTCTAACCTCCCTGATGATGATGAGACTCTTCTTGAGCATCTTAACTTTTCTTTGAATAACTTCCCCTAATATGGGTTAGAGAACATTAGTCTGGGTGAACTTTTCTCGAAATATAAAATCCTTAATAGAGAACATAGGTCAATGCTATCTGTGAATAATGGTTTTAAACGCCGCCTCCATGAAAATAAGGAGGAAATTAAGAGGCTTGAGGTGAAAAAGAACGCACTCATTACTGAAAAGGATCAGGCTGTTCTTAAAGGTGCTAAAGCTTTGAAAGAATTTCATGAAGCTCAACTCCATATTCAGATGGAGAGGGATCAAGCTATAAGTGAAAAGGATGCTCTTCTCGCCCGTGAAAATTTGATTCGTTCTCGTCTTCTTATAGAAAATGATGATGAGTTTGAATGGGCTGCAAGGGTTATCGATAATGCTAGGACCGGTTTAGCTACAAATGTTAGTTTAGAATCTGACCATACGGCATTGGTTAGGACTATCCTTTCTGAAAAAGAAGGTTGCTTATAATCCCATACTGTCTTCGATTTTGTGTTGCTTTCTGTATTTTGTTCGCATGCGGCTTTAATCTTTTTATTTCCTTTTGTAGCCACTGAAAAGAAGCACCTTGAGGAGATTGAGAACTTGAAGGCGGAGCTTTCCACCAGAAATGATAAATGCCGCAGGATTAAGAGAATGTTGGTGGTTACTGTTTCTAACTTGACTCAGGACGCGCTCCGTGTTCGTGATGCGGCTGTTAAGAAGAATGCGGTGGAGATCTGCACTGATCATAATATTCCTGTACCAGATTATGACTTTGCTGAAGTCTCCGCTAATGAAGAAGATTATGAAATTTTCGATAGTGAAGCAGAGTATGAGGAGTATGAAGAGACTGATGAAGAAGGCAATGACTCAGAGACTGAGGATGTTGAAAATGATATGGGTGGCGCTAGAAGGGAAGGGAAATAGCCGCATTCGTTTGGTTTTTCTTTCCCCTTTTTTGCTTGTAAAATCTTCTTCTGCTCTTTGTATTATGTTCTTCACCTTTTGTATACTGGTCATCCCCAAGCTTTTGAGACTTGAATGTATATCCTCTTTATTCAATGCCTATTCTTTTTCTGCTTCTACTCTTGTGTATCTCAATCCTGCGATTTGTCATTAGTCGAAAGAAAAGCATTTTTCCAGTGATAATAATGCATAATATATGTGTTAATAATAACTTATAACATGCGCATTGGTAATGAACATACGCGTGAGTCTATCATATAGTGGCGGGTAACATTTCTTTATGTGTTTACATTCCCATTCTTTCCTCTGTTATTCGCCACTAGATGATCAGCCTATGCATTTATGCGTAAAGCTTCGCAGGTACCTCGATGTTAATGGTATTATTGGCTTAGTGTCTCACCTGAATGTCTTCTCTTCTGATGTAATTGATTCACTTTACCTCTTCATGTGCTATAGTTTTCTGCCCCTGATATTTGTTAGACTTTTATTTTTGCACGTGTGCGTACTTTTACTCCTTCATCTTATTTTATATGTGTGCTTTGATTCTTACTTTCCTATTGTTTGCTCTTTTCTCTGATTTTGCACGTTCCATCGTCTGAACTCCTTTCCTGCAAGATAACGTTAGGCATATTTTTATAAGTCTATTTGTGTTTCTCGTGAGGTCTTATCGCGCCTCCCTAGTTAGAGGTCTTATTTTTCCTTAATGTATTATTTGTTTTTGTGCGACGAAATTGTAGGCGGTCTTTACATTTTCATGCAATGACCATTGATTTCGCCTTATCATTTCTCGTATTATTGCCTCTGCAGGATGTATTGATGCGTCAATACGACAAGTCTTATTACTCCCGTGAGTAAAAGTCTCATGATATTGACGTCTTTGACACAATTCAGCTCCCTAATGGAGGGTGCCGTCCTTATATTCCCCCTGACTGCCCCTTCAAGGAAGCTTACCCCTACCGGGTTAAGGTGGGCTCTTCCCATCCAGTGATGCAACAATCATTTGTGTTCGCAGCCCTTATCCCTCCGCCGATGTGGCTTATGATTACGGGACCGAAACCTAAGTGGGGTTTCTTGAGGACCGAGTGTATCATAGTCAGGACTTTCCAAGAGCGTCCAGGTATGCCCCAGGCAATCTTGACTCAACCGTGTACCTCGGCACCCTGATCGAGTTTCTACACTTCTTCTGCTGGATGGGCTTTTATTTCACCCCAAATCTCCATGACTCAGGTTCCAGGGTCGGTGTAGCTTTCGCCTGAGTCATGCTAACTAGGTTTCCCCAATTATGACTTGCGTTAGGTCTTATTATTGCCTCTTGCTGTTATGCGAACTAGGGTGCACGCCACAATTGGATGCCTAGCCTCCCTAGTTAGAGGTTTTAACTTCTGTTGCCTTCTATTAAGGTCTTATTATAAGATCTTATTTTTTCCTTTTTCTTATATATATAAAGAATAATAATTTTTCATTTTCAATCATACTCTTGATTGGTACAATTCTGATGTCTTCTTTCTTCAATTATTCTCTTACATAATAACTTACTTATTGTAAATAACTTTTCAACTCTTTGACATCCTTCATCCCTTCTACCTCATTAGTTTCGCATATGGATCATTTCTTCTGTCATGTTTAGATTTTCGCACGTACCATACTTCTTCAAATATGCTTGGTTCCAAAGTTGGTTAAGTTTTCCTTCCTCCTTTTGTCCCCTCTCCATTAATTCGTATATTCCATTTCCAATGACCTTCTTAACTATGTAAGACCCATCCCATGCGTTCTTCTTCATTCCATCTCCACTTTTCTGGTATGGCGGTATTTGTCTCAATACTAGCTCTCCTAACTTGAATTCGTTTGTTTTGACGCACTTGCTAGGTTCGTCATCTTGTGCGGTGGTTGTCGCCTCAGTAGAAGTCTTGTTTATTTCTACGCCCTTGTTCACAACATCGACCATTAACCTTTTACATCGCTTGCCTTCTTGTATTTCCTTTTTCAAATCTCTTCGTTTGTTCGTGCGTTCTTCACTTTTGTCAACATCAATCTCATGACAGGCTTTTCCCTCATTTGGATCTCCTCTTATTACTCCAATGCCTTGAAGTAGTGGAAATTTGATGCATTGATGAAATGTTGAAGCCACTCCAAGGATGTTGTGTAACCATGGACTGCCTATCAAGGCATTGTATGTAGACTCTACATCAACCATGCATAATTCTATTTCTATGGTTATGGTCTTTAGAGGGATCCGCATCGTTATCTCTCCTTTCGGCTTATTTGCTGATCCGTTGAAACCATAAATCTTATAAGTCGAAGGGACGAAGTCGCCATCTCTGCCGCCTATAGTCTTATAAGTATGGTAAAACAATATATCAACTGAACTACCAGGATCTATTAATATCCTATTTATTGCCCATGCGTCTGCGTCATCATCTCCCTCTCATTCAGTCTTTGATTTTGGGTTAATCTCCAGTTTGACAACTAATGGGCTTTCATGCAATTCTCCTCCTCCTGGTACTTCTTCTGCATTGAAGGAGATGGGTTTCCTCTGCCAATCTTTCAGAGGTGATATTTTTTCCAAGTTAAGTATCTCTTTCCCATCATTGTGTCTTGCATGAACTCGACTTAAGACATTGTCGTGGAAGTCTTCTATACTTCTAAATGAGTGTATTATCGAGTTACAGTATAAGTTCTTTACGTTCGCTCCCAGTTTAATTAAATATGTCTTTAAACCTGCCTCCACTCCTGGTGTCTGCCCCTCTGGTGGTGGTGGTAAATTCTGTTGTTGTGGGACTAGAAAGTGGTTTAATTTTTCCTGATCAATCATTCTTAGTATAATTTTCTTTACATTTCGATAGTTGCTGGTGGTGTGGCCGTGGAAACGATGATAAGCACAAAACTCTCTACTTCTTCTTCTGGGTGGTGGCTCATGACCCATATTTGGTGGTTCTGGTATGTCTTCCATTAAGATTACCGCCTCCCAGATTTTGTCTACTGCGTTATTTAGACGCGGAATTTTTATTTCTTCCCAGACTGTTCTACTTCCTCCTGGGCCTTGATTATAGTATCGCTTCTGCCCCCCATATCCTTCTGCTGGGTTATCTAGCCTTGAAGTCTTATTATTTCCTGCATTGTTATTATATTGTCTTTCTCTATATTCTCTTTCATACATTTCTTGATCTATACTGCTCATGGCTACTTGCTTTTGCTTATCTTCCATTACCATCTTTTCTTGACTTCCTTGGGATGTGCTTGCAACTGCATTTGTTATCTTTGAGAGTAAGCTTGCATTCCCTTCTTTTGCGTTTGTAACCGCAACTGGATAAGATTCAATTTCTTTCTGCTTTTCTTTGAGAGCGATGTATTCTTCTTGATACTCGTGCAACTCTGTCATTGTTATGGTATCTTTATCCTGAATATCTGCGTATACAACAGATCTGTTGGAAAAAGTGCATTAATGAAAGCTAATATGAGATTTCTTTCATCCACTCTCCCTGCCATTTCACTACACATGGTCCTCCAACGCGTGGTTAAGTGCCATAAGCCCTCATTGATTCTTCTGCGTAAGCTGAATACCTTTTCTATTCCCGGACGTAACATGTTGTTACTGATGTATGCTCATAAGAATATGTTTTGTAAATGACTTAATGATGTTATTGTTCCCATAGGCAATCCCTCAAAACATTATAGAGCTTCTCCTGTTAGACTGGCAGGAAAATACTTGCATAAGACCGCATCATTATCTTCCCATTATAACAGAGATCTGCTGTACGCCTTTATATGATGTACTGCACAAGTGCTTCCATCAAAAATATTAGTAAATACAGGTAAAGTGCATTTAGTTGGTACTCCTTCCATTTGTATATGCTGTGCGAATGGTGTTTTTCCTGCTTCTTCTATGGCTTCATCTAATTGTCGCCTAACTCCATCTCTCCGCGTTGTCATCATTGCTCTCACTTCTGCTAATTCTCTTAAGATTGCTTCATTCATGGTTTGGTCCGCGTCTTGCCGCACATGTCTTTTCAACTGTGCTTCCCTTAGTCTGTTGTCATGCCTAATTTGACGCATCGCCTCTTGTAGTTCTTTTTCTTCCGCCTCTTCTCTTTTCCTTCTTCGTCTATCCCTTTCATTTATTTCATGTATTGCATGGATCTATGCGTTAATATTCCTTTCATTTTCTTCTTCACGCTCTCTTTGGTTTCTCAGCATTTCTCTACTATGTAATATCATCCTCCCCTGTTCTTTGTCAGTTTCATCTTCCTTATCATGATGTACGCGATGATGTTCATCTTGCCGCTCATTGCGATTGCCTCTGCGGTTTTCATGTGTGCGATAATATTCGCCTCTTTGTGTGTGTCGATCATCTACTGGCAATTGTTCTCTGCGATTGTGACCGCGCTCTCCTTGTATATTATCGTCTACCTGAAAATTTTCAACAATGTTGTTATCTAAGAGCTGCTCCTGTCTGATATCCATGCGGTTAGATCGGCTACACCTTGACGTGCTCCTACTTGTCCTTTACCTGGAGCTTGCACGTGTGGTACTTCGTGACCTCTGTTCTTGTAATCTGTTATTCTCTTCTCTTAGCTCATCATTCTGACACGTCAAATTCGTGCGTGCTTCTTCTTTCTCTGACTAATCTTTGTTGGAGCTCCTCTATGGTCATGTTCTCTACATTTTCTCTTATTACTCATTCCTCACCAGTTCTTTGCTCGTTTTCTTCCGTCGATGGTGTTGTTCTCAGCCTGAATGTGTTGGATCTGAGATTGTACTTGTGTTCCTCGATTGTTCCTTTCTCCCATCCTTGATGATTCAACAGTTTCACTCCTTCTTCTTCCCGCGATTCTTCTACTCCTCCTGGTTGCTACTAGTTGTTCTGCTGTAGATGCTTGTCGTGCCATCTGTTTTCCCTGAAACAATATCTTCTCTTGATAAAGAAAAAAGTACTCTTCACAGAATCAAAAGTGGTATGAATGGAAACTACTTTTTTTAGACGAAATTTTTTGGTTGCGTTTTACAAATCTAAAATTCTAGAACTTTCACAGTGCTGCGAAAATGATGGCAAATTTTTGTTTGAAGTGAAGATGAATAACTATTCCATAACTCCACAGTCTTACTCCTCCGAACTGTTTTCTAGCGCCAAAATGTAGTTGCAGGAAATCCTACAACCACACTCTACTGACAATCTATGAAGTGATCTAAGAAACCATGATGAAATACTCAAAATCTTTTATTAAATCTTAGAACAAGTACAAAGATGATGAGGGAAAACCCTAACTTGGAAAGAAAATTACTCTCTCTCTCCTAAATATCTAATTTTGGCTCATCAAAAAGATATCTCCCACACAAGGGTCTCTTGTTCCTTTTATAGGAGTTTACATAGTGGAGGACAGCTAATAAAGCCCCTAATTTCGGATCTGACGCGTGTCAATGTCGCGTGGACTCTACCATTACCGCACGGTTCCTTTACTGCCGCATAGACTTTCATACTTTTATCGTGACTTAAGTGACGTCATCTGGTTCGTCATCTTGGATATGTCGTATGCGTTCGTGTTCGCTTACTTCTAAGAAGTTACTTCGCATACCAAGTGAGTGTGTAGTATTTTGTATCCACAGCATGATAATCCTGTTTAGAAATATGGATTTTGTTTACCAAACTTTTGTTTTAATTATTTCTCGTTTGTTTGATTTGATTTATGGTTGATTAAGCTCATAATTTTTTTAATTTTGAATCAAATTTCCCAAATTTGAAAACTGATTCCCTGTGTACACGATTCATAACTATGGTGGTGTTGCTGGAGGCAACGGCGGTGAAGGAGGTGGTGCTTTGCTGGAGGTGCGGGTAATGGTGGCGGAGGTGCTTATGGTGGTGGTAGTGGTAGCTGAGGTTCTGCTGGTAGCGGTGGTAGTGGCGGTCGTGATGGTTGTGCTGGTGGGGTAAGTGGTGTTTGTGGCCAAAGTGGTGGTGGCGGTGGTTATGGTGGATGGTGATGGAGTGGTGGTGATGTGACGGCGGTGGTAATGGTGTTCTTTAACTAATGTGTCCAATTGATATAATGAAATTTAACCAACGGAAAAATAAAGAAATCAACAGAAAAATGTGCAGGCGAAAAAAAGAATGGAGGGGTTACTTGGTCATTTCACTGGAAACGGGAGAAAATTGTTGGACGAGAGAAAATGCAATATTTCTATGAAATTGAACATTTGTGTTAGGTTTCATTTGACAAAAAAGTGGCCATAAAAGGGACTTCTTCCCTACTGGCCCTTCGAGCCCTCCGGTCGGTCGGCCCAATTAATGAAACGTCTGCTTCCATCAATGACCATTTTTGGGTTGTTCAAGGAAGTCTTAATTTGAAAAAAAATCAACGAATCTCAAAAGCAGACGTTTTGAGAAATAAGACTACAATCTTAAAGCTCCCAGAAGCAGTCATTTTTAGAGGATTTAAGTGTTTTTCTAGCAGATTTTTTTTTCCACTAGTGTTACGAGTACTGTTGGTGGGAAACTAGATAATTACAGTGTTATTAGTTTTCGATTGATTTGATTGACTAACGGTTGTTGAAACTTTGATTGCACCTAGTTTTTTTATGCTTGAGAGAATCTTCTCTTCTGATATAAGATTCACTCAAACTAGATCAAAGTATCGACGGGATCTTTAGAACTTTTGTTAGATCTAAAGACATCTTGTGATAATCCATTTTTAACAGACTCCTCTAAGCTATTGCCAGTTCACACATTCACCACAGACAATCACTTCACCATAACCTTTTCATATGTTGGTTATTATATGCAGGATCTTCACATTGGTAAGATATCTACTGCAGGGTCCTCAACTTAATGGGTTACATCCCATCAACTTCCCTAACAACTTCAAATCTCTTGAAACCATCTCCACCTTACCTGCTATTTGGCATCAAAAATTTACAGATCCATCTTTCCAGACTCTGCAAAGAGTGTGTAGCTCATTAGATAACAAATTTGTAATAAAACAACCTCTATTCTATGAGAACTGTCAGCTAGGCAGATCACTAAAAAAACATTTTACTATTTCTTATAGTACTTTCTAGACCTTTACAACTTTTGCACATGGATTCATGAGGTCCTTCTCTAATTTCATCTAATAATGGTTATCTATGCTATGTAAACATTATTGATGATTTTACTAATTTTTTTTGGTTGTTTCCTTTATGTGCAAAGTCCGATTTCAAATCTATGTTCTGTAATTTCAAAGCATAAATTAAAATTCTTTATCACTCAAAATTAACACTATTAGATTTGATGGAGGTGGTGAATTCGTAAAATCTGAGCTAGATATTTTCATTGTTTTTCATGGCATTAAGCATGAGGTTACATGCATGTCCACACACTTCTGAACAAAATGGTTTTGCAGAAGCTAAGCATAGGCGTTTGTTGGATATTGGTATGACTTTTCTGATTCAAGATCAACTTCCTGAATCTTTTTGGGTTGATGATTTCCTTACTGCCAATTTCATTATCAACAGATTACCCACTAAGTCAATCAATTTCAATCTCCATTTGAAAAATTATTTCAAAAAAAGCCTAACTATAATTCTCTCAAGTGTTTTTGGTTGCTATTGCTTTCCATGGTTAAGATCATATGCACCTCATAAACTAGCTCCAAGAAGTTTGGATTGTGTTTTTCTAGAATACATGGTCAAGCAAAAAGGTTTTAGATGCTTGGAACCTATTTTAGGGAGAGCCTATATTTCTAAACATGTAGTTTTTAATAGAACTGTTTTCCTTACTCTAAACTTGTCACTAGTCACCTACTTATTGTTTTCTTACTCAAGATTAGTTTATTTCTGATCATTCTGTTGTTTTATCCACTACGACTAATACATCCTTGCCTCTTTCTACTAGTCATATCTCACCTGTTGTGCCTACTACACCTGTTACACTAGTATCACCTTCTATTACCAATGATTACAACATGCTGACAAGTGGTAAATCTGGTATTTTTAAACCTAAGATGTTTTTGGCTACCAATCATCCAATTTCACATGTTATTTTTCAGAAATCTCTACCTCTTATACCTACCTTCTTCACTCAAGCCAACAAGGATCCAAAGTGGAGGACATCTATGGTTAATGAACATACAACTCTAAAAGATAATGGTACATGGAATCTAGAAGCTCCACCCCCTTCTTAAAATGATTGGTTGTAAATGGGTTTTTAAGGTAAAGCAAAATGTTGATGGCACTGTTGAGAGATATAAATCAAGACTTGAGGCCAACGGGTTTCATCTAAAGTAATATTTTGACTACAATAAAACCTTTAGTCCTGTGGCAAAACACACAACATTAATGCTATATATAGATATTCACTTCAACTAGCAAAACACTTATCTGGATGTTAGTAGTGCATTTTTGTATGTGAATCTTTAAGAAGAGGTGTTTGTGACACAACCATCTGGCTTTGTGGACAAGCATCGTACTAAGTATGTGTGCAGATTTCGAAGGTCCATCCATGGCCTGAAACAGGCTCCTAGGGCCTGATATGACAAATTACATGCTGCACTCATGTCTTTTGGATTCAAAGCTTCGTCTGCTATGTTTGTCCTCATATCTGTTAGGATAATCACCGTTGTTCTAATCTATATTGATGACATTCTTGTCATCGACAACTCTGTTCTAGTTGTGCTACTCTAGTTGCTGCTCTCAGCAAATAGTTTCCTATTAAGGATTTAGGTCATTTACATTTTTTCCTCGGCCTTGAGGTGAGAAGAAATGCTTTTGAACTTTTTCTCTGTCAGACTAAATATGCACTAGATCACTTAACTAAATTCAATATGGTTGGTGCTAAGATTTGCTCAACTCATGCTTCTACTTATCAGAAGTTAAGTGCCCATGATGGTGATATTCTAGCCAATCCCACTGAATACAGATCTTTAGTAAGAGCTCTTTAGCATCTGACATGGACAAGGCCAGAATTATGCTACTCTGTCAACCAAGTCTGCCGGTTTATGCATCAACCTACTACAACTCACATGATTGCAGCCAAGAGAATTCTCACATTTTTCAAGGGAAATTTAGATCATGGATTATTTTTCTCAAAAGGTTTGCAGGTCTTACATGGATTTAGTGATGCAAATTGGGCTTGGTCACTTGATGATAGGAGACCTACTTCTGGTTTCTTTTTATTTTTTGGCAACAACCCAATCTCCTGGTCATCAAAGAAGCGAGCTACAATGACCAAATCACCCATTGAAGCTGAATACATGGCACTTGCTCAAGCTGCCACAAAAATGGTTTGGGTATGTCAATTGTTACAAGACTTGCTTGTTATTCCCCCTCATATGTCTTTTGACAGCATCATCTCACTATCCTCAGCATCTAATCCCGTGTTTCAAAGAAAAATGAAACATATGGCTCTATATTTTCACCTTGTGAGAGAATTTCCGCGGGCCAAGAGTTTGAAGGCTTCTTACATTTCTATAATTGATCAGATTACATATATTTTTACCAAAGGCTTGCTGGGCCCATATTTGATTTACTCAAGAACAAGCTGTGAAAATACGAGGGTACCAAAATATACCTCAATCTAAAACTTTTCCACCTATAAGTTCTTTCTCTGAAATTGATTGCCTATGGACAGAGTCGAGACAATACAACTAATCGGTTCACACTTCGTGTGATCGTCTATGGATACGAGATCGAGACAATACAACAATGAAGTATGTTTACTTGATAAAAGGTTCGGACTTAACCAAACACAATAGGATTTCTATCAAGTAAATAGGAATTAACGTTTGTGTATTTTACTTCTAATTATAATAAAACAATTATAATTGCGGAAATAGAAAAGTAAAAGACACAACAAGATTTTGTTAACGAGGAAACCGCAAATGCAGAAAAACCCCAGGACCTTGTCTAGAATTGAATACTCCCAGGATTAAGCCGTTATACAAAATCTAAACCAACTTCGTATAGTTGATATCAAGCAACTAAGCCTATAGTTCACCTAGTTCCATCTGTATCCCTGCGCCTCCAACTTGGAATAAGTCACGCACTTTGAACAATTCCTTTGGTTCGTATTCCAAACAGTAAAGGAACAACAAATCTGTTAGGTAACAACTCTTTTCAATCAACGTGATATGAGTTCGACAAAAGGCTCTTCCGTTTATCCCAATAAACTGTTTTGTCAGGTCCTTAGATCTATCCAATAACAACTACCAAAGCAATTGTCAAGATTTTGTAATCAATACTTTGAATCACAAAGAATTGTATTGATGCCCATCTACTCAACTAATCAATCCAATATATCACGAAGATAAACCGATTATAGTTGGATCCTCTTTACCTGAAACAAGTATTGTGCACACCAAAGATTATGAACCCAAATCAGAAATCTTCTTCGTCTTCAAATTTTCTTAGATCTTCAATAAGCACCTGCACACAATCAACTTGAATCTCTTATGATCAATCACACACAGAACGGAGTATGTTAACAATGGATTATCACAAGACGTCTTTAGATCTAAAAACAGTCTAAAGATCCCCGTCGAAACTTCGATCTAGTTTGAGTGAATCTTATATCAGAAGAGAAGATTCTCAAGCATAAACAAACTAGGTGCAATCCATGTTCAACAACCGTTAGTCAATCAAATCAATCGAAAACTAATAATAAACTGCAATTATCTAATTTCCCACCAACGGTACTAATAGAGCTTCTCAATCCCAAAGAAGTTTTTAAACTGAGCGGCCGTAAGAGATTTCGCCTAATTAGGTTACTTTCCTCTCCGAATAGGCGGCTCCACCAGTAACAACACAACTAGGTAGTTTTGCTGGCTCTGAGGATTAGTTTGCTCGAAATGCAAACTTCAATATTTATAGACCAAGGAAGTTAGGACACCAAGGAATTTCCAAAACCGAAAATATTCTCAAGATATGCAATATATTTCTAAATTCGGTTTCCATAATTCCTGGAAATGCTTTGTCCAAATATTGACCGAAATCTCACTAGAAAATCTCCAATTAGTAAATGCACATTACTAATTTTTATTTTCCAAATATAAAATTAAAAACCTTAATCAAAAGATTCTCAATTTATTTTCGATCCGGGATTCTCCTTTAGCTATTAAGGAATATCTTTGAACAATAAAAGATAAGCGTTACTGCACATGTTCAAAGTATGTCGACATCTTTACTTTGTAAGTCCTTTCTCATACTTACAATCTTGGAACCGATTTACCACACTTCCAAACAAGTTTAGAATTGGTTCATCTGACTTCCAAGAACTATGTGATTGATTATCCTATCAAATCACCAAACATGGTTTTCACGGTTCTACCATAACAAGTTTCGGTTCTACCTCCATGTGGGTACTAGAATTAGTCACGCTAGTTACAAAAACTTGGGTGACTAGGTACTAGGATCGGTTCCCACATATATATGGTATCTAACTTGTATTTGGCGCAGATGTCTATAAGATCGGTTCCTAATAACTAAAAACGTGTTGCACATGTTTATAGGATCGGTTCCCAATAACTAGAAACTTGCTGCACCTTTTACAAGGATCGATTCCCCTTTTGTGATCGGTTGCACCTCTTACTAGGATCGGTTCCCCAATGACTAGAGTTGGTCATACCTAGAGCTGGCAAACAAGCCGAAACCCGCAGATTAACCCGTACCCGGCCCGTGAAAACCCGAACCCGGCTTGGCTGGGTTATAAACAAGCCGGTTTTGGGTTAGAGATTTGGTGACTTGTGGGAAAACGGGTTAACCCGTGCCCGTCCCGTAAACCCGCGGGTAAACCTGTTAACCCGTGTACAATAATAATTAATAAACTACATTTAATTTTCATTGTTGGATTATCTAGGGTTAATCCTATCCCTACATTTTAGGTATAAAAACATCATAAACCCTAGCAGATAGATATTTATTCATTTCTTCTTCCTATTTCTTTTCTTTCTTCTCCCCATATTGTCTTCTTCTACGGCTGCGCCTCCTCACCACCTTCATCATTTCTCCGGTTGTTGATTAAGTTTCAGCTCATGCTGCTATGTTTCTTTTCTTATTGGTCGAATTAATTGATGAGAAGAGAATATTTCTTTTGTCCTTTCTCGTGTGTTGCTGAAGAAAAGATGCGATTGATTCAGTGATTCACTGGATATTGATCTAGTGACTGTAATCAAAGTTGAGATGGGTTTGTTGCTGGTGGTATTTGGTTACTTAAAACCAGAAAATAATCCATAAATTGATGAGAAGGTGAAGAAGAGGAAACATGCAGTGAAGAACAAAAAGAGAGCTACTAAAAAGGTTAAGAATGAAGAGCCAGAAGTTGAAGAAGAAGAAGTTCCCATAATCCTGTTAGATCGGTAGTTTGATTTGGGGATTTGGTTTGATTATTGTTTAGGGGTTTGATTATTTTTCAGGGATTTGATCAGATTCATTTGATTTAATGTGTTGTTGCAGTTAATTGAGAAGATAAAAGAAGAGAATGTTAAAAGGGTATGCCCTAATTTTGACCCCTCTTTTCCAATTTTTTCAATTGAAATTTTTTTCTAGGTTTTAATTTTTGGTTTTTGTAGTCAGAAAAAAAAAGGGTGCTAAAGAGTAAGTTGCTCAAGGTTTCAATTTTTGCAAATCACTGTCTATTTCTGTTCAATTTTGGTGATTTTTTTTTGGGTGAATTGAAGGGAGGAATCGGAAGAGATTGTGATTGTATTGTAGAAAGAAAAAACAGGGAAGAAAGAGTTGGTCTTGGATCTGTGAATGAAATGAAAGTAGAATGCTGTTGAAGCTGGGGATTAGATGAATGATTAGGAAGCCCAATTGTTGTCTTCCGTTAAAATTAAGCTTTGATTTCACTTCTGGGGTAAACTAGGTTTACTGTTTTAGATGTTGCAAAAAGATATAATCTGTACTCATTTTATTTTTAATTAAAATTGATCTTTAATTTTTATTTTAATTAAACAAGTCGGGTAACCTGTGAACCCGCAAGCTTTACCCATTATGGGTGCGGGTTGAACAAATGACCACCCGTGAAGAATATCGACCCGCGGGTTTTGGCCCGCGTTAACCCGAACCCCTGTAATCTGTAACAAGCCAGCCCCGGCCCGCCCGTTTTCCTGCTCTAGTCATACCAATTACAACAAATCGATCATACCATCTCAGGTGATTACTTAAGATCGGTTTCACTAATAAAAGTCATACCAATACAAAAGTCAGGCCTTGTGAATAGTTTTACCAAGAACATAGGCAAGTCATGAGCGGTTATACTAAACACACATATTGGTAATTCAAAAGATTTGCAATGAATAACAATACCAATAAGCCTAGCGATTTCCCTTTCGATTCACAAAACAAGTTCATGAATTTACTTCCTTTAAACGAATGTAAAACATTGTTTCCTAGGACAAAATCTTCACCTCATACCCATACATAATCACAATAGCATTCATACGATTATGTCGATGTCTTATATACGAAGTTCAAAAGATAAGCGTTATACTTCGTATTGTATTCCTTAATACTACGTCTAACTAGAATATAATCATTCATAGCTTCACAGTTATGTTTTCAATATGCACGACTTGAAAGATACGTTAGGGAATGAAACAATTCAAGTCAAATATTACTAACCTCAAGTGGAAGGATGATGTCGTCGTTATAGCTCCTTACTTCTTCACATTCTTCAAGTCTTCACGTAATACTTGTAATGTCTCATATCCTAATACTTTCAAGATAACCTATACGAAGTTGACTCTAGCATATATAATCAAGCGACTCTTTAAATGAGTTTTGGTTCACTAAAATATGACAACCAAACTTGACATACCAACGCTTGGTGGGTTCAACCGAGCTATGCTCTAACAAGCTGAATGCTTTGAGTCTTTTTTTCTCATCTCACTCATCTTGAGGGGCAGTAATAGTTGTTAAGTTTTGTATTATACTGTTACACCGGTGACCATTTGTTTAATCTTGATGTTTCTGTTATTAACACGTGTTGTATCTCCATTTTTCTTTCTGTTTAGTTCCGTTATTCTGCCACTATATAGGTTTGGCAATCCTGTATGTCTGTATGTAACCTATAAATATGAAAACCTTTATATACTCATTCATACCCACAAACACGTACAACCGTGAAATCAACAATGCATGACATAATACGAAATAAATAAATTAAGGAAACAAGTATTACAACAACAACAATGTACCAGTTTAAGTGGTTGTTGATATCTTAATCCGACAGCCAAGCAATGTACAACTGAAGAGCTATTCGGAACCACAAGAATCACTTGTGACTAAAGAATAGAACCCCATAAATTATTACCACCGCAACTACATCACACACCAATTCCCACTAACAATTTTTTCTATTGTACCTCCACACAAAAACTTATGCAAACCACTACACGTACCCTTCAGTTCCCTCTAACATAATCCGTTCTCGACAAATCCTCTTATCTTCCCTTAATAATCATAACAAAACAAAATTTCATCAACAACATTCGTTGTCCCTCTCCATCCTAAATCAATCTTTGTTTTTACAACTTCCTTTATATCATAAAAAACCACTTATATCCGCCATTGCATACACCTCATCCCGCTTCCTAAATCCCCACGTCCCCATCAAAACCTCAGCCTCTTTTCGGAGTGAAAGAAACTTTTAAAAAATGTTTACTTTTGATCACTTCACATGGGAAAAACGATTTTCCAAAGGGATATGGAGTACTATTACACGAAAAATAGTAGAGTTTCTCTAGTTGATTTGTATTACTTCATGGATTTGGTTTTTGCTGACTTAGGGGTTTCAAAATCCATGATTTACCTTTTCAGCATGTAAAAAAGTATTCAATGTACTAAAAGAGCCATGTTGATAGGGCCCAATATTGCTAATTGGTATACAAGTTTGCTAGGTGGTATACCAATCCCTTTCCAATAATTTTTTTTCTCTTATATGAATTGTGTTACACCCCCAAGCAAACTGATACTTCCTGGTAGCAGCCATGATGGAACCCATCTAGTCAAAATACGAAGTACGTCAATACCAATGAAGTCGATTCTAGATTCCGATTCGTCTCGGTCGAGACCGAGACATTGGGACAACTTTATCTCAGGGAGATTCTCTGTGAGGTTTTTGGTGAAATCTCGGGGTAACTACTGAAAATTCGTTTCGAATTTTATATATATAGTATGTATATCAAGCATTATTCAAATGTTTTTCACACACCAATTTATTAAAGTAGAAACAAGTCTTCATTCAAAATAATAGAAAACTTTAGATTCATACAAATTTCAAAAACTTCAACCAAGTTTCTGGCCGAATCCCCCGAGATTCAACCAAAAATTCCGGACGATCCCGGCCAAATTCTGTATCGGCGGAATTAAACATTCTGCTACCTTGAGAGTCGAAACCTGAATTTCCGACGAAATTAACTACATTGGTCAATACACACATTTGGACTTTTAGTTTTAAATACTTCTCAAAAGCTAAAATTTTAACTAAGAATTAAGAAAATTATGAACAAAACATGGGGTGTGACTCCCTCAAAACCGCCTATACACGTAGAAAGGATCCATCCCATCCATAAATGAACCCCTGCTAATCTGGGGAATGGGTCCTATGCCAATACGAGTTGGTAGTTTTTGGAGAATCCCACCCACAAGATCTTCCCAGAATCATCTTGGAATTAGACAATGGTTTCCATTAACCTATTTTCTTTCTCTCCTTTCAGGTGAGAGGCAACAAAAGAAAAAAACACTTGGATGAATAAAAATGCAACACTTTGTCTGTTTTTGGTTGAGACAACCTCTCACCTCTCTCGCCCACTCAACAGAAAAAAGAGAGGCTCTCACCGGAAAATATAACTTGCTCAGATCTGGTCCGTTTTTGGCCGGATCTGAGCGGGATTTTCACCTCCTTTACTTGCTTTTCATTAGACCTTTGTTATAGCTAGGTTTATTTATGTTTATATCTTATCATTTGATAAGTTTTATGCACCTTTATGATGGTTTTTTCTCCTCTACTAGAGAGGTTTATTTCAACTTTAATGGTTGTTCTTGGTTACTATGGGTGTTAAAATCACTTGAGATGCATTCTAACGACGAGATATTCATAATCTTTGCCTCCCGCGACGGAATCTTCACCGGAATCTTCATCCTTAGATTATCCGGCGACGAAATCTTCATCCTTAGATTATCCGGCGACGGAAACTTCATCAATGATATTCTTGACGACGAAATTTTCATCACAAGTTTTAAGAGATTTGAGCAAATCACTCACACTTTAGGAGCATTTCTTTATGAAGAAGAAAAACACACAAAATGGTTGGGATTTAATTCCGAGAAAAACCATTCTTCCACCGATTCAATCGGTTCTTATTCATGGTTGTATTCGTCATGTTCCGTTAATCATTTTCTTTCTCTTGTCGGATTTTTCGGTATTGTACTCATCTATGGTGAAATTGAACTATGATTAATCTTGCGGATAATTTTTAATTTATGTTTGAAGCTTAAATTCCTCCGATATATAATACTAAAAGAAGAAGAGAATGTTTCTTTACATCTGTATGGAATAATCATGGGAAAGATATGCATGATTGGACTCTATAATGACCATGATTTAATCAAGGAGATGATATTCTCTCTATGATTAACAAAGACTATTATTTATTAATTAAAATCAAATTATGGAGCCATTTATCACCGATTCAAGGCACATAGCCAAGACAAACCACTAACTACAAACCAACCAATTCCACTTTTTTTTTTTTTTGTTGTTGTCATTTTTTCTATTTTCTTAAAAGAACCATAGTCTTAATTAAAGTCAGATGCTCATTTTCAAGAAAAGAAGTAAAGTCAGATGCTAAAGTTGAACTTTTTAATTCTCCAAAATACCCAAGATTTTCAGCCAAATGAAATGTCAAACTCTGCAGAAGACCCCAAGATTGTCAGCCAAATGAAATGTCATGCCCTAAAAAATTTTCTTTTTGATGATGAAATAAGCTTGGTAGGTAGAATATCAAAAAGAAATTACCCAAGTATAGACGCCCCATTAAAGCTAATACAAGAACCCCTTACATCACATACGAATCACTATGTAGTCCAGTAAATTCATATTTCATTTCCTATGGGATAGTTAAGAATGCTTTCTTGTGAATTTTATACAAAATAACTAACATATATACGTATTTATGATTAGGCCTGTCAATATATGTCTGATATCCGGAATCCATTTCCGATTATTCAAGATCATATAGGATTTTATCCGTTTTACCGGATATCGGATACGGATATTTATCGAATATTTCTTCCTTAACATATCGGAATCGGA
Source organism: Papaver atlanticum (assembly GCA_023531105.1). Taxonomy (NCBI): domain Eukaryota; kingdom Viridiplantae; phylum Streptophyta; class Magnoliopsida; order Ranunculales; family Papaveraceae; genus Papaver; species Papaver atlanticum. The sequence goes on from JAJJMB010016062.1 coordinate 110,470, forward strand.
TTAGGCTATATCCGTTTGCTTAATATCCGATATCGGATATTTCTTCCTTAACCTAACTTAGTGCTTCGAAGTTTCTTACTTTCTTTAGCATTTGCTTGTGTTTCTTTTCATGTATGTGTGAGTGAGAGACTAAGAGACATAACTATTTAAGAGTAATGTTTTAAGACTGTTTATGTATGATAAATGAAACTTAAATTTCACCTCTGAAGCTTTACAGGTTATTGATTTTTTTTTTTGTCAGAAACGGATATTGTCGGATATTTATCTGATATCCGATAGCTTAACATATCGGAATCGATATCTGATTTTGATATCCTATATGATATTATTGGATATCGAATATCCTATAGTGCTTAACCTGTCGGATATCAGATTCCTTAATATTCGACGGATATTCTTCCATTGACAGGCCTATTTATGATGTCTGTTGTCCACTGATACGAAATCTACGTAGAGACGAGACTCACCTACTTATTTATTTATTTTATTTTTTTCTGACTCAATTGACTTGTCTGAATCTTACACCCGGCTCAAATAGCTCTGAACCATATATCTGAATCGCCCATCAGAAAAATAAAAAATCTGACATCTGACTCGTCTTGAGGCATCACGAGTCAGACCCAAACCAAAATAGTGTTACTATTTCAGAATGAGACCCATGAGTCCGTTGATTAAGATGGCGTTTTCGATATTTACATGATAGACTAAGGGCATTTACTGATGAGTTTACTTATATATTTGAACGTTGTTGCTGTCCTCAGTTGTCTTGTCTCTTCACACCTATCTTTTCACTTCCATCTCTCACTACAATTTCACTTTATCTTCCTCTCTCTTGATTCACCCTTTGAAAGCTACAGGTTTATCTTCATCATGCAAAACGAGGTAATAATCTTCATGGGTTTTCCCTTTTTTAGTTCTCTGTTCACATACTAGTTCTACTAATTCTGCTTTCAAAATCCTCTGTTTTCCCCTGTTTTTTAATGGGTTGTTGTTTGGATTTTGTTTTGGAAAATTGCAGAAGAATGGTTCTTATTTGTCTGTGCCTCAGTTTGGAGACTGGGATCAGAAAGGAGGGTTACCTGATTACTCAATGGATTTCTCCAAAATCAGAGAAATGAGAAAACAGAACAAAAGAGAACTTTCAAGAGCTAGTATTGGGAATGAAGAAGAACTTATTTCTCAAAATAACACTAAGAAAACTGATGATCTTCAACAACAACAACACCAACATCATCATCAGCTTCATGACAACTCCCCAGCTGTAAGTCTTTCTTTCTTTCCCATTTCAATTTTGCTGACTCAGTTACATAAATCTGACTCAATTGTCTGACTTTGTTTTCAAAGTTTGAAACTGATGCACTAGTGTTTCAGATATAAAATGTGTATCCCAAATGAACTATTGAGTCAGATAGATTGTGTTTGCTTAGGTTTTATTTTAATTGAATATCCTTTTTTTTTTTTTTTAAATGACTTACATTTTTATGAGTCAGACGAGTCTGCCAAAACTCATACCCCACTTTGTTGATCTAGGTTGTTTGCCGATTTGATGTCATGTTTATCATATTTATGTTGGATTTTGTTAATTTGTAAACTCATTCATGTAAAACCCGAGTTTGATAAGAATCCCTGGAATCCCCAAAAGTAGAGTATGAGGGAGTAAATTCCTCCCTTGAGAGAATACTTTCTTTTGGGAAATGAGAAGCATGTCATGTAAAGATGGTCTGGTTCTTTGGAATACGGGAGGTTTTAAATTGAGAACATTGGTAATATCTAAAGTTTGATACACCCAATTCTGCAGTTCCCAACAGTTTGACCTACTGTACTACTACTGGTACATAGGTGATAGGTGTTACTGTTTGTCTGTTCCCGTACATTAAGTCTACACAGATAGGAGTTGAAACCCACTGGACACATTACACTTTAATTTTCACAACAAATAACTCTTTTGGGAACGATGAGTCTTATACGAAAGTCATGAGATCCACTAAAAAATCAGCAACTGTGAGAGTTGGTTTTGAAAGAGTTTGTTTCTCTTGCCAAGCATTAAAAATGCCTGCCGGTAAAACAAATTCTCTGAAAACCGAGTTTCACATCTTTGGTTTTTATCTTGTGGGTTCCATGGCTTTCGTGTGAGATTCATCGTTTCCTAAAAGAGTTCATTGTTGCCGAAATTTGGGTATAGTGTTTTTAGGGTGTTTAATTGTATACTTACTCAATGTAATGTTAATACAACAGCAATTTTTATGGTTCGTGTCATAAACTGTGATGTATGGATTAATTTGTTTTGCCACAACAATGTAAGTTCATGTTTCGGTTTTCTGCTCAGTTTGGGTGGGTTATCGTAAATCACCTTATACATGTTTCTGACTTCAAGGTTTATTCTTTTATCCTTTTAGTTCTAGCATGGTTGAACCAAACAATGTAATAATGGGAGGAATTAGATTGTTATATGGAAAGATTGAAGTGAGTTGGGTGATAATGAAAAACCAAAAAGCTAGTGAACATGCAATTTTTCCTGGGAAAAATTTCATCCATTTCAGGGATTGCACTATAAAATAGCAATTCACACACTTGTGTCGAAAATTTACACTGGATCACACATTGTTATAGAAATTCTATCCTTCTCCCCACCTCCTATATCCACCAGGTGCTAGATAAAACCAGCTGATATGGTCCCACTTGGAGGTTGACTTGAAAGTTGTAAACCAACCTTGTGAGTACCACTCTGAACTCACATTATGAATGAGGTGGACAGCACAAGTTGCACTTATCTTCTTTTTTGGTTGAAAGTTGCAGTTCTTGAAAAGGTAGATTCCCCTAGTTTTAGGGTATCCACTGTGGGAACTATAATCTGGTGAATTAACTATTACTGGACCACCATGGGAAATCAAGGTATACCAGACCCATTTCCTATAGTGGATGCCATTGGAAACCTTTTTAATTTTCAAAAATGCTATGTGGACATGTCGAATTATTACTCGCACTTGTTTTGTATGCCACGTAAACAAAGAGGGAGTAACAATTTTTCTTAAATGAGATCGAGTCAGTATAGCATTTTTAGTTGATTTTAGTTGCTGTCCGTTTTCTCATTAGGGACTTGGGTCCAAAATTTGCCCAAAACTGGTTACAACCAGATGCTGCTGCCTGCTGAGCATATTTTAGGGTCCAAGTTGCCAAGTAAAAAATTATCACCAAAGTGAGGCGGTACAAATGTTATAACAATCTTGGGCCATATTTTGTACCTCTGTTACTTTATTGCAACAAAGCATACTTGCTATCAAAATAAATATTAGGGAGGGTACTGTTTTGAGCTTGTCATGAAGGAAGTGAATGCACATGCAATTAGATCTATGACATTATTTTTCAGTAGTTGTCTAATTTTTATAAGGTTCTAAATTTATTATAGTGCTGAATTTTTAAAATTATTGTCCTTGATTGGATTTGTTAGCCCCCTTCTTCAGATATGATTCTTTTAGTGATGGGTCATTCATACTTTATTAATACACACTTTATTCTTCTCATAAACTTTTAGAATTAATAAAGGATTCTTCTAAACAAATCGCATATAAAACATTTAACTCTAATAGGAAAAAAGTGAACCCAAATCAACTGAATGTCATTGATCAAATGGGAATGAGTCTCACAAGTCGGAAAATGGTTGAAAGATTGACGTATAAACATTTTTTGTGGAACTAACTCCTACTTGGTCCATGGCATTCAGTTGACTTGAGTTTATTTTCTTTTAATATCTGCATTTAGTGTTTTGGAGAAGTTTTGTTTGCGTTTTGTTTAGAAGGATCCTTAATAAATTGACTCGAGCAGTTAAGCCAATTTGGCAGTGAAGCTGGGTACTTTAATTCTGTGCTGATTTCGTTTGTGGGAGGTTGCTAGAATTGTATTAGTATTCAGTACATAAATGTGGTTTGGTATTGGTTGTCCTAATTTGGTTCTCATGTTAAAATGGGTTAACTTTCAAGTTTCAACTGTATTGATTTAGCGCTTGTGGGTTTTCTTTCTTGGAACTGGTTTAATACAGCTAATTTGCATAATAGAGAGGAAAGTTACAGTCATTACGACTGTCAGGCTCTCCTTGGAGTCTAGTAAAACTTACTTGATGCAGATATAATAAAATGCTTACCTTTTACACCTACAGAATCAAAGTTTTAAGCATACACTTTCAATTACGCATCGTGCAAGCTATTTTCCAATACCAAGAGGTGCCTAAGAGCTTTAGTAGCTCAACTTATTAAGCATTAACATGATCGCTAACGGAAGTTGTTTGGTTTGAGGAGTTTGATGTTACTTATGAAACTAATAATGTTTCACATTGATTTGCAGGCAAGAAGAAGTATTCTCAGCTACTTCAATTGCTTTGTCAAAGCATAAAAATGGCGGGAAAAGATGGAAATATGCAGGGGAGAAGATTTTATTAGTATAATTTATCATCTGTTTTTGTCTCTCTTCTTTTTCTCCCTGTTCTTGGGGGTGTTCCTTCTGGAAAATCACATCCAGGTGTTTTACAGATCATTAACACGACAGTGTACATCTTCTGAAAGATACTATTTCAGGAGCACATATAATGTATGTAATGATCCATATCATTCTCCACTATCCAACGAATTTAACCGAAATTTACGTCTAATATTATCTGTCTGATTCTCTTTGTTAACTGTTTTATGAGCTATGTGAAGAACAAGATAAGATGAGTATTGAGACATTGGCTGGAGTGAATAATTTGGTGCCAGTTCATAACCAGTGGCAAAAGAAACGGCAAACGTACGTAAAAACTGATTCATCACCTCTAAATTTTAGGTTGTCAACAGAAATACCTTAAGCAGGGTTATCTGTTAGAATGCCTTCATGCTGAAGCCTTCCTGCATCACTGCTCCAGCCTCCATGTTCACTTGATTATTAGTTACCCTTTCCAAATTTTACACACATTAGACAGTTTACTGCAGGGTTCCTGCTTATCTGAATTGAGTAATTCTAAAAATAGCTTGAGAGCATTATCGCTTTTCTCACTTTGGCTGTGTGTACCCAGAAGCCAGAAACCATGGCATTCCAGAACACAATATCCCTTGCATCATCAACACAAAAACACTTGCGATAAACATCAATTAGAGCACTACCAGCATATATATAAATCTAAAGCAACTCCAGATTTTACAGCGAGGCCATCGATTAGTTTTACTAGGTAAATGCAAATTCATTGGACAAACTGAGTACGCAATAAGTAACTAATGACTGTATGTACATCCATTATTCTTACACTCGACTTACATTCTACATTTCGAATTAACATTTAGTTGTGGAGTTAGCAACAACAAACGGATACAATTGAATAACTTGGAAGATACTGTTTAATTGATTTTATCATGAACTGACACAAATTCGTGGCGGTATCTGAATTCAAAAAAGAAGAATATCTTCTTCTTCCATGTCTATGAAAGTCGATGTCTCTGTCTTTTAACTATTGTTTTGGATAAACATATCCACTAGGAATCCTCATTAACTTGATCTTGCTTTACTATTACTACTTCACTTTTGGTGGGTACACAAAATCAGACCGATCTACAGACAAAAAGTTCAATGGAATTAAAATGCATTTTGATGCTCCACATTAACCGAACTGATGACATATTTGAGGATCTTTTATCCGGGAAAAGAAAATTGAGAAGATATTTGATTTGAGGATCAGTGGTGGAGGCCACACCGCACACCAGTGCCTGCGGAGTGAAAAAACGAAAATGGGAAGAAAAAAGAAACACCGTGGGGGAACGAACCCGGGTCACCGGGGTGACAGGCGGGTACTTACCACTATACTACAACGACTTGGTTTGCTGATTGAAAACTGTGATCTACAATTAAACAATGTGAAGTAAACCCCACAATTAAATGTTCAAGTACTAGACTTGATACCAATCGGCAATCACCCAAACCGCAAGTTCCCGCCTATTTTAGGAACTTATGTATTACAATCTACTCCACCCGATGGAAAATAACTAAGAGTGCGTTTACTACTAGTGGAGTTGAGTTTAGGGGTGGTAGTTGATATTAGCCTTGTTTGTATAAATTTTTAGGGTGGACCTTGACTTTCCAGTCAACTTATTTTCTTTTCATATGTTGAAAAGAAGTCGACACCATACCTATGGGAGTCCTTATTCTACACTTGTTTTTTCTCTCATATAGAAAGAAAGCTTTCCTTCTTTTACTCTTTCTTTCCCATTTTTTTCTCTTGCACACTTATTTTCCTTCGCAATAAAAACAAAACTTCTTAACCTAATCGAGGTAAATCTCAGTGTTCTTCTCATGTTTGCATCATGAACCATGATCAAATATCCTTCTTTCTTTCTCATGTAGTCATATTCATATTCATCATTTTTTTATCAAACCCAGGATTTTTTCTGAACCAAACAATCAATACCTTTTTTTCTTTTCTACAAACACGAATCTGATTTACTTGTTTAATGATCTACAAACATACAGGGTAAAGTAATTTTTATGATCAGTTTGATGTTTTTTTTTCTACAAACATGAATGAATCGAATTTACTTGATTTATGATTTCTGTATGTTAGTAAATCATAAGGATGAATCTATGATCAAAAATGTCCTTATAAGTTTCATCACATCATCTATTTCTGACCTTTTATTTGAATTATTTGAAGCAAAAATTACTGTTACATGTAACAAGTTGTTCCACGGCCCATTATTGCTAACTTTCATGCCAAACATCTATGTTGTACAAGAGGTAGTCGAAACTACATGCAATTCAAGTTCTAGGTACTTGGAACTACCTAGGTTTTGAATTCGAGTGTTGCCAAACGCAGCCTAATAGATTCATTTATGTTTTTTTATTGAAAGCAAAGATTGGTTTGAAATAGCTAATGTTCTTATCTGTAAAACAATCTCCACAAACATAACCCAATCAGCAGTCATCGAGACAATTGGTTGTGTAAAAAGTCAAAAGCTTATATATTCTGGCTAGATTGACTCATTGACAAAAGCTCGGAAGTGAAACGAACAAGAACTGTTGGCTATTACCTACCAGAGGAAGTGTACGTAAGTGGTCTTTGCTGGATTCGGAAAAATACTATGAACATGATTATATAAATATAGAAATTACAAACCATGAGAATGGATTAAAATGGATTTTAGCACGCTTTTATGGTAATCTATAAGCCGCATTCAAAGTTGAATCTTGGAACATAATTAAACACATGTCTAATTTTGTTGAAAAGCCTTGGATTATTTTAGGAGATTGTTACATGAAAATGAAAGAATAAATAACGTACATCCTTTTAACCAAAATGAAAATAGCAATTTCAAAGAGATAATTGACAACTGTGGTTTGTTTGTTCTAGGTTTTACAGCGTATACCTTCACTTGGAATAATAGTAGAACGACATTAATTTTACAGAATAAATATTGGACAGTGTTTTAGTTAGCAATGTTCGAAATACTAGCTTCCCAAACTCTAGAATTACATATATGAATCCTTTAACCTCTCATAATGTCCCAATTTGTTTGACTACCCATAATACTTCCTCCGTCCCAAATTAGATGACCTAGTTGTAGTTTGCACAATTCTTAAGGCAAGGAGGAGAGAGGAGAATTTTTAAGTATTTTTTACAATTATATCCTTAAAGATAATTACTAGTAAAATTTAGAAATGATTTATCTCTCAAACTATGCGACGGATATTCGTAAACTTTTTACCATTGGACAACATTTTAAAACACATTTGCAACGAATATAAATATGGTTATCAAATTATACATATTTCTTATACTAATAATAATCAATTAAAAGGGTAATTTTAGAAATATCCATTGTTTGATGATATATGTCATCTATTTTGGGAATTTTTTTAAAACTAACTAGGTCAATGGTCATCTAATTTGGGACGAAGGGAGTATATAAGATGATAGATAAAACACTCACTTTGTTAACATCTTATGCTGGAATAATCCAATACAGGGGTGTCATGCATACACTTTGTTAAAGAAACTTAAAAATGTCAAAAACATTATGTAACCTTAATTGGAATCAAAATACCTTTTAGAAATATCAAAACTAACATAGATGAAACAAATAAAAGAAACAACTGCATAGAAAAATTACTGATCTAAGGATAAAAGAAAAGATCTAAATTTAGAACCAGGGGATAAAATACAAGATACTTTCACAATAAAGCTAAGCAAAGATTCAAATGAAACATGATATAAATTCTTATACGAAAAATTGGGAAATGACTGCATAATGGATATGAAATTGCAAATTGTATAACAACACTTCCAAGATATTTCCACTATATTCTCCCTAATAACATGAGAGTGGCTGCAACCATTCCAGATATATAATCATTAAATGCACCCTCTCCAATAAGGGAGAAGAAATTACTCTTATTTATTTGTTTATGCATTGTAATTTCTTAAAGTAGGTATGGATACACTTGAACTTTAGTATGGATTATGTGTTAGAATAAAAAATGATATTCATGAATGGCTTAACTCATGGTATACAAATAAGAACAACAGAGGTTATGCTTTAGATTGACCAGAGTTTTACAACATTATAACATGGAACATATTGAAAGTCATATGCAACTGGATCCTTATAAAAGAGAAACAAAATAGTTTTATTACGACAAATTTAATAGTTCATTACATTAATTACATATGACGCATCAACAAGCCTAAAAAACTTTGTTTTACGACGAGGACTTTCTAAAGATAATAAGGATAAACAATAACATGATTGAAACATCAATGAGTTATAACATCAACATTTATATGGCCATGTTGAATCGTATAACTTCTTATGACATTGGAATAATTGTGTAGTGTACAAATTCGTTGGAAGATGAATTACCCACAATTATAACACAAGAGAACAATTAGAGGTGCCATTTTTATTTTATTTTTGTAAATAAGATATTTCATTACGCAAACTAAGACTCTAAGTGAGCCTGGGGTACAAAAGAAGTAGAGCTATCTAATATCAATCCACTGACGCATTTTCTGATATTAGATTTATCTACTGAGAGTTGATGTTGAATACAAGTAGGAGGAAAGTTTTCCCACAAAACAGTTGAATTTAAATTCCTAACAGATTTTGCTAGAGTATCTGCCACCATGTTTCCTAGTCTTGAAACAAAATAAAAACCTAAAAAATTGTTGCATAATTGAACTAGTCTGTTTGCTTCATCTAAGTAAGATTTAGAGCGCCAAGAGATGTCATATTTCTTCCCTTGAAAGTACTTGAACAGACTTTCACAGTCTCCTTCAATGTTAAAATTTGCCAGACCTTTCTCTTTCGCCCAAATAGCAGCTTGTAGCACTCCTAAAGCCTCTGCTTCTTGTGGGTCTGGAGTTGCTGACTTCCATGCTTTTCCTCCTCTTGAGTTGCCTACATCATCTCTCATAATTATAGCATAACTAGAAGGTAAAGAGTCAGAAATCCAAGCTGCATCATCATTAATTTTGAGAGTTTCTTTTAGAGGTGCCTGCCAAACTTGTGCTGAAGATTTCCTATGTTGTTTCTTGGGTTTGTCCTGCACACTGCTCTTCTTCGACCAAAAAGCAATATATCCTTGTATTTACATAACTAAGATATTATAAGATGTTGATTAGTTTTCAAAAACTCTGTTGCATATTTCCTTCCAAATAAACCACATCTTAGTAAGCATAAATTCTAAAGAAATCTTTTTTCCTAGGGTTATTAATCCAATCCTTGCAGATGTCCAATAAGGTACTAGAGTAATCTATATTTAGCGAGATGGGGTTTGGAGCTGAATTCCGTACCTCTTTGGCATAAGGACAGTGCAATAGAAGATTTTCGCTAGTTTCTATTTCAGTTCTACAGATAGTACAATAAGGTTCAACATCTTTTTACCTTTCCATACAGTTTGGAGTTAGTAGATAAAGCATTATGAAGACATTTCTATAGAAATAGTTTAATTCTCTGAGATATATCTAATTTCCATAAAGCAATCCAAAAAGAGTCAGGTATATCTAAGCTAACTATATCAGTGCCAGTTTCATTCAATTTGTCATATAATGATTTCACTGTGTAGTCTCCTGGCTTGGTTAGTGTCCATCTTAGTTGATCTTTCTTAAGCATGTGATTCTTGTCTTTAAAGAGATAGATGTTCCGAATCTTAGAGGATATATTATTAGGAAAATTTGAGTTTATGATGTCAAGATCCCAAGAGTTGGTTTCAGAATCAATTAGGTCAGAGACTAACGTAATATGGCTATTTTGTGGGGTCCGATAATTTTCTAAAGTTTCAGTTTGTTCAGGTATCCATTTTTCATTCCATATACTAATATCATGCCCATTTCCGACTTCCCAAATACTATATTTATAAATAAGTTCTAAACCTTGGCTTTTGCAGTTCCATGTCCAAGAACTATTTGTTTTAGCTTTAGCTCGCAGGGATTGTTTGTTTCTGAAATATCTAGAGCCCATAGTTTTGACCCAAAGAGCATATGGTTCCTTAACTAGTCTCCATGCTAATTTAGCATGCATTGCAAGATTGAATAAACGAGCCTCTTTGAAACCTAAACCCCCTTTCTGAATAGGTTTGCAAAGACTTGGCTAGGCCTTTGGGTAGAAACCTTTTCTTCCTGTTTCTTTTCCCCACCGAAAATCTCTCTGTATGGCGTTGATTTTATTAGTTATCTTTTTGGGAAGTATAAAACATCCCATTTGGTAAGTATGAATACTAGATAAGACTGTTCTGTTTAATACAAATCTACTAGGTTGGGAAAGCACTAATCCTTTCCATCCTTTGGATTTGGATTCCATTCTTTCTAATATTGGTGCAAAGATTTTTATTTTGGATCCATCCATAAATAGGGGAACTCCTAGATATGGGTCTTTAAGACTTATATGTTTTATTTTCAGAAGTTTAGACATCATTCTTTGATGTTTTGGTGCTACTTTTCTTCCAAAGAAAACTCCTGACTTTTCAAAGTTAATAAGTTGACCAGAGGCTTTACTAAAAGTTTCTATAGTGTCAAGTAGGTTCCTGCATTCTACAAGGTCAGCTTTTACAAAGAGAAGACAGTCATCTGCAAAGAAAAAAATGAGAGATTGGTTCACTTTTAGGAGTTATTTTTAACTCCATGAAGTATCTTCTTATTCTCTTGTTGGAGAAGAAGTCTAGAAAATATCTCCATACATATAATGAATAGGTATGGGGATAGAGGATCTCCTTGGCGCAGGCCTCTAGAAGGGTTAAAAGCCTCATCAGGGGAGCCATTCAAAAGGACATAAATGGTTGTTGTTGAAACACATTTTTCTATTAATAGACAAATATCTTTACTGAAACCAAAGGAAGTCAATGCTGAAATAAGGAATTTCCAGTTGACCCTATCAAATGCCTTAGACATGTCTATTTTTATACCTAGACCACCAGTTCTGGCTTTCTTGGTTTTGAAAGAGTGTATGATTTCATGAGCTACTATAACGTTATCAGAGATTTTCCTAGAGGAAAGGAAAGCTGACTGAAATGGAGATATTATTTTGTCCAAAAAAGGTTTAATCCTATTTGCTATAATCTTAGTAATAACTTTATAAACTGTATTACACGGTCCTATTGGCCTAAACTAGATGGGTTTTTGTTGTTGTTTTACCTTAGGAATTAGGAAGAGATGTGTTTTATTTAGATCATGATTCAATTTTTTATTTAAAAAGAAATTTTGGACAGTCAGAGTAACTTGTGTACCTACGGTGTCCCAATTTTGCAAGAAGAAACTAACTGGAAATCCAGCAGGTCCTAGAGATTTGTTAGGTTTCGTGTTCTTTAGAACTAACTAGAGGTGCCTATTTAGCGGAATACAAAATAAAGTGGACATACCATTGCTTTCCAAAGTGATCCAGAACCTACTTTGAGGCTTCTCAAAGGACTCCATATCAAGGCAAGAGAGAAAATATACTCCATCAATAATGACTTTGGAAACATCCATAATGTCATAAACTTTAAAATCTTTGTATGTTGTACTAGTCTTAACTACAAAAATTTACATAATTTTGCCTGCAAACTTAACAGCTTATTAAAATCTCTTTACTATCCGATTCTGGAAAAAAGAAGAATTAGTAAATCTTCAATGACAATATCATTCAGATCTCGTCCCTATTTGATCATGCAAAAATATGGTAACATACTATCATGGGAACGAATCCCCTAACTTAACTTTTTTGACTTAATTTATGACTAAAGTTTTTAGCCATACATCAGATTAAATCCGACCATACAAAACTTTGGGTCATGATATGCTAAATCGTGGATTTGGGTTGGCTCAAGCCAAGCCAAAGTCACCACAATAAGTATTATGGTTTATACTTGCAGCATATTTGGAAACATGCCATGAAATCTCCCTTTGATTAATCTTCATCGTTATAAAAAAGTTCATACAAGTTCTAGTGCTACTTGCTATCACCATAAGTCTTTTAAAAAAATGTTAATAATCATGATATGAACACCTAAAATTAGGTATGGTCGGAATTCAGTTGGTTAATTGGTGGATGGTCAAATTATGTTCTTGGATTATGTATTTCCTATAAATCTCATCTCAGTTGGAGTGAAAATCATGATTATCAATCAATAGAAAATTAACAATCAATCTCAATTAAATCGGTCCTTTCTTTTGAATCAGACCTATGTCCTAAATTTCCAAAATCACATGATAATCCTTTCAATTATTATTTTTTCAATTACTTTTGGCTTGGCTTGAGCCGCCTAGCTAAAATATATTAGGGCTTTAAATTTGTATGGTCATATTCAAGTTGATCTATGATTAGAAACTTAAGTCATAAATAAGTCAAAATTTTAAATCAAGGGATCCTTTCCCTAGTATCATATCTAATTTTGGAAAAGAGAAGAATTAGTAAATCCTCAGTGACAATATGATCCAAGTTTTGTCCATATTTGATCATACAAAAATATGATAAAACATGGAAAATGTCCAAAAAGGTTGGAAAAAAGACATTGAAAATCTTACCAAAGAACTCGAAGATATTATCAAACTTGTGAAAAATCTCAAGGATGAAGCAGATACCGCAATTGAGAAGTCCGACATGAAATTCAAGAGAATTCAAAGGGATTTGAAAGACCTTTGCGATCAAAAGAACTTCTTAGTAAAATAAGGGAAATATTTACTAGAAGATGTAGAAGTTCCGAAAGCTCAATTTGGTTTTCCGTCTGACTTAAAATTCGACATCGTTAAATTTGAAAGTTCCGTTCATATATCAAATGAGCTTGTATGAAGCAGTCAAGAAAAATCCACTTGCCAATCCCCAAGCCTTCCCCCCAGCTTCAGCTTCTTTCGCCCAAGCTTCAGCTTCTTTCCCCGTAACTTGTTTCCTCCCAGATTCTTTACCACATACATAGTTTGATTGCTGCTGGAAAGAACAATTTAGAATGAAAATCAAAACACAAATTTAAGAAAAAGTGGTTGAAGAGATAGTGTATGTGCAGCGGTGCTCAGTTTGAACTTCAGTTTAATTTTGTAAGACTCGTTCGGATCTTAAGCGGGTAATTCCCCATATAACCCATTTATCTCAGTTTTGGGTAAAAACTGATTCTACTGTTTTTGGTAAATTTGGGTGTATTGATGAGAAACGAATTAAAACCCTAAACAAATGTATTGCACAGGAGTATTTCTTAGATTCGAGAGATCAATCTGTAAGACTCTGGCCTAAACCAAGAAATGGCCGTTCCAGATTCAATTCGGTCACAAAGTGAAGGAGAAGGGGTTGATCTTAGGGAGGGAAGTGAAGAAGGTGTTTGAGATCAGAATGTTGAATTATGAAGGTGTGGCTGTTTTATGACTTGTATCAGAATGTGGAACTAGCTTGCAGAATGTAAGATATCAGTTCTTGGTGTTTATGGATACTTGTGTTGATAACACTTGTGTTCTGTGTTGAAATCCTATTTATACAAGTCATTGAGCGCACCCATGATCTCGTAGGAAGTGGAGGTGATTAAGCAGTGGAGAAGTGGGGTTGTGTAAAAAATGGTGATCACCACGTTTCTATTACGAGGGAAAACTTGGTCACACTTTCACCCACTACTCACATTGTTGTTAACCGTCCGTCCTCTCCTGACACTTTCTCGTAATGGGCGTGTTGCACACTGCACGTTGTAAACCTCCAGACCAATACCCCAGTGAGCATCCCCCAGTTTGTGACATGTTTGATGTCAAAAGTAAATGGGTGAAGTCATGAGACTCGCCGCTAAAAGCAGCACATAGTGCTTTTAGGTCAAATAATAAATTATTTGTGAAATCGATATTTATAAAACATCACTTATGATCGATGTATATAAAGCATCGCTTTTAAACAAGCAGCTGAAAATAATCATTGTGCAGGAAACATCGTTGTTTTAGAGCTCGTTCAAATTAGTCGCGATTTGAACGTCTTTAAAAAAGTAGCATGACCGGCCACCTTTGGGCGATCGTTTGAGAACCCTATGGGTGATCTACCATTTGGTCGATCGCTCCCTGTGGAGGAGGGGTGACCGATGATCATAGCGTTACCCTGTTGGCCTCCTGAAAATAAATCTAATCCATCCGATTAGGCTAGCGAAGTTAGATGGACGAGATGATTTGCGGCAGTTGCCTACTGTCGTTGATTTAAATTAGGGTTTATAAGCCGTGATGCCAACCCTATTTTAACTGATCGATTGAAAGCGCAGGGCGCTAGTTTGAGCAGGCCGATCGTCCATGTGCAAAGGTGGGTTGCCAGCTAGCACGCAGATATCTTCGATGCCTGAAATTGAATCTAAGCCACTCGGTTTGGCCGGCGAAAATGGATGGTTGTGATCGATTTGCGATAGTAGGGTGTTGTCGCAACGCAAGTTAGGGTTTCCCAAACAGCGCGTTCATCCTTCTTTGAGCAAGTGATTCCATGCGCTCTTGGTATGCCGTGGGCAGGTCGATCGGCCAGGGATTGAGTTGGGTGGCCGGTGATCACGGTGGCTACTTTTTGTTTGCCCAAAACTCGATCCAAGCCGTCCAACTTGGCTGGCTAAGTTGGACGGATGTGATGATTTTAAGACCGTCATGGTGGGTCTAGCTCGTTTGAGCTTTCTTTTTTAACTACGCGATCACCCATATTCTTGCTAGCATTTGAGGGTATAGCTGATGAGCTAAAGGGATTTCGACCGGTCGGGATGTTAGTGGGACCGCCGGTGGTCATCATGATGATCTCCTAATTCCGCTAGGAGTAGGCTAGGCCTGTTGAATTGTGTGGCCAAATCGTGTGGCCGTGATCGTTTTTTAAAACTGATTTGGATAATCTAGATTTTCCTTAAGGAATTTAAACGCGTTCGATCGCGCTAACTTTTAATTAAAAAGTATGTAAACACGCTGATCTCTTTGTCAGAGGGTGGTATAGCCTATGTGAGTGTTTTCATGCAGGTCTCAATACTGACACTTTGGGAGATTCATGCTACTCCGCTGCGAGTGAACATTAATCGTCATGTCATACCAATATTCAGAGTTCGGCTGGGAACATTGCATAGGAAAATACCATGCAGGTCATGCATTAGTGAATAATGCAATAGGTTAAAATTTATAGAATATCTGGGATTGTTGCTTCACGCACCATTCTGGATAAATTTCATAAATATGTTGAATTGTTCAATACATATGTAAGTAAAGAGGTCTGGACACTCATTACTTTTGAATGTCTCAGTTTCTTTGCAGAATAACGACGCATCAAATACGTGGTTCTATAATTTTAGCCATGAACTAAAAACCACCATCAACATTAAGTCCCCTGCTTAGCACGTAACGGTGACATTGTTGCGGGGTAAGCACTAGATGGTGACAGTTAGGAGATAAATGATCAATTCAAAGTGAATAAACGTTACCAAGGAAGTGGCAGTTGTATCGAAATAGTAACTCGGGACACCATACCACGATTGTACCTCTCGGGTATGTTGATTACGGTCCAGCCACACTAGCGAGCATGTTCTGTTAGGATTTCGAGTCTAATAGTCTTCTCCCGGCTTTAACTAGGGTTTCAACAATCAGCACGACTTGGTTGGCGTTGAATCCTTGTCTATTAGATGAGTCCTGTTGAGATTGTTCATCGTCCGTCTCTTCTTAGGGTTTCTGCGGCGTATATACATATGTAGGTGAAATTAGACTATCCTTCTCGATTTGGAATAAAACTCTCTTGTTGACCCTATTCTTTTCATCATGTCAGACAGAAGCGGGTCATCTTCTTCGGCTCAGTCAGATCTTTCTAGCAAACGCAGGCGGCTTGTATCCAGAGTATGACTTTAAATATCTCATGATTTTGAAGTGGTAATTCTTCCTTCTCTTTTGACGTCTTATCATCGTTTTTTTTAGAGTGGACGAATCCCTGAGCCTCGTGACAATTCCCCTGTCCAGATCCTCCTAGTCAAGAAGATCATACCGATATACTTTTTCACTGGTGAAAAGGTATTCATCCGCCATGGCTCACAAGTAATAATAATTTTTTTTTTTTTTTTTTGTAGAGGTACCCGGTTGGAACATGTGTAACAGTGGTTGATGATAATGATCTTACCACTCCTCTTCCTTCAAGCTCAAACACGCCTACTGGTGCATACCTGGAAGACGCTGAATTGGGTATCTTCTCCTATGAGTACCCCAATGCAGGTTTGCCGTTTGATATTCACATGAAGTGTTTATCTTCTAGTTACCGGGCTGTTGGTGAATTCCTGGTATGGAAGGAGTTCGTGTCCTTATACACGAAAATATGGATGAAGTACGGCCACATCGCTACCAGAAATATAGTGCGACATTGTTCGTCGGCTTTGGTCACTACGGTGAACTGTCTTCTGCCCATGGTTGCGGAGATGGAAAGTACATCTATTCGTGATGTTGCTGAATCAACTGTTGAAAAGTGGGAGAACATGGTATCTACCTGTGAATCCATGGAGTTCAACGTGAGCTGGTTGCGGCAGCGCATTGATATGATCAAAGTTGATCGAGATGGTATCATCTCCAATGTCGTTCCTGCTGCGAAAGATATCTTGGAAGAGGAAATGAACTTGGATGCGGAATCTGAGAAGGTGGAACAGACGATCCAAAACTTAAAGAGTAGGACTGAAAGGTATTAGGATAGGATGAAAATGATGCTTTCAAGGAAAAACAACTTGTTGGATGGTCTTTTTTGAGCCATACTTATGTTTTATTGCTTTGAATAAGTAGGCATGAGAACGTTTGATCGTTCTCCTTTTGTTTTAGGTCTTGAACATTGTTTTTGGAAAATGAATTGCATTGGGTTTTGGTAAACGAATGGAGTTTACATTAATAGGCTTTAACTAATGAAGAACTTGATAACTTAGATATGAGAAGAACTAAAAATGCCTGATTACCATGCTGTGAGATAACGAAGGATGGAATAATGGTCAGGTGTAGTATGCCTTGAGCCACTTTCCATTGATGACTGCTTCAAATTTACCTCAATCCTCTTTGACAATCTTGTAGTAGCCACTGTTATAAGCCTTGGTGATCACGTAGGGACCTTCCCATTTTGGAGAAAACTTTGGTGCGGACATGTCTTGCCGAATGTGCTTAGCAGTCTTTAACACCAGATCTCCCATTTTAAAAACTCGTGGTTTTACAGCTTTATCGTATACTCTGGAGATCCTATTTCTGTATGCTTGACCGTGTTCTTCCGCTTTAACTCTCCTGGAGTCCAGAGTATCTAACTCCTCAATTCTGGAACTCGATGCTTCGGCCTCATTCCATTGAACTCCACTTGCTGTTGCGATCCTAGCCGACGGGATTTTAATCTTTGCTGGGAGAATTTCATCTGCGCCATAAACAAGTGAATAGGGAGAAACACCGGTAGCGCTCCTAGGTGCCGTCTGATATGCCCATAGTGCCATAGGAAGTTGTTCATGCCACGTCCTGGGATTGTCATGAACTGTTCAATTGAGAATTCGAATCAGAGTCTTGTTGGTGCTTTCGGCTTGCCCATTCCCTTGAGGGTAGTAAGGAGTGGAGAAGACCTGCTTAACTCCATATTCTTCAATCAATTCCAGTACTTGCTTGTTAGCGAATGGAGTACCGTTATCGGTAATGATGTGCTTAGGTACACCAAACCGGCAAATGATGTATTCCTAATGAATGCTGCGATTGTTGCTCCATTGGTTCCTCGAAGAGGAATAGCTTCAACCCATTTGGTAAAGTATTCCGTCGCAGTTATGATGTACTCGTGCTGTTTCGATGATGGCGGATTGATTTTCCAAATAATATCAAGTCCCCAGTTGTAGAAAGGCCACGGGATACTTACCGAATGAAGGGGAGTACAAGGCATGTGGATGAGACTCCCGTGAATCTGACATTTATGGCATTTCTGAACAAACGCCGCTGCATCATCCTCCATAGTTGGCCAGTAATACTTTTTGTGCACTTAAGGAATAACTTCTTCTTCCCTTGGTGTTCACCTTCATGTGTTTCTTTCAGCATAATCGGGATTTCAAACTTTGCCAAACATCGTAGCAGGTCACCTCCAAAGCTTTTGCGTTATAGGATTCCATCATGAAACACGAATTTTTTGTCCCTTTGCTTCATCTTGGATGCATCCTTCTGGTTAGCGGGCAGCACACCGTCGCGAAGATAGTTGATGTATGGTTCTCGCCAGTCCCCAGCATAGCTGACGTTAAGGACCTCCAATTGATGCGGTGGCGCTTGATAACTGGAGCAAGAACCTTGGAGTGATCGAGATTGGGTCTCCATATCTGGCCAGTAGTAGCCAAGGCGTTGAAGATGTCGGTAAAGAGTCACTACTAGTGTTTGTCCACAGATCTCGCCGTGAATACAATTAAGTTGTAGATGTGCTTCTTCTTCTCCGAGACATCTTGACAGGGATCCATCTGGGTTTCGGTGGTATAGCACTCTTTGGAGCATGAAGAAGTTTTGTAGGATTTTGAGACTAACCTTTCCCTGAGAAAGCGAACTATTAAGTTCTTGAATAATCGGAGTTCTCCAATCGCTAGCTTCAGTATCTTTGGATTGTAAAAGCCACGTTGACGCCACGGTCCGCCTCCTCACTGTTAATGTTTCTTCCAGACCTTCGAATTGCAGTTTTGAGGATAATGTAGCTAAGCAATCGGCGTGTTTGGTGTTATTGCGGCCGATATGAGTTATAGTTACATCATCACAGTAGTTTAATAGCTTTTGCGCCTCAGATCTATAAGGGGCCAGTGTTACCTCTTTGAGCGAGTATACTCAATTCATCTGATTGACCAGTAGTTTAGAGTCGCCTCTTACTTATAGATGTTTGGATCCTGCTTGTTTGGCTAGCAACAATACTATGAGGAAATCTTCGTATTCTGCTGAATTGTTGGTGCACTGAAAGTCCATCTTGAAAGAATTCGAAAAGACCTCACCAGTCGAAGACAGTAGAACTACACCTGCTTCCCCAGTATTACTGCTGGGGGTAGCAGATCCATCGAAATACATGAGCCACGCTTCCTCTTTGACAACAGAGATTTCTGGAAACTCCCCAGGGAGATCTTCGTGCAGTACAGTAGTACCTTCTCCCGGGAATGCCGCTAGTAGATCTGCTACTGCTTGTCCTTTAATAGCCCGCGGAGGGGTGCATGTTATATCGATCTCCGACATTTGGAGTAACCATTTGGCCGGCCGGCCTATCAAGGCCGGTTTTGAGATAAAGAACTTGACGGGGTCAGCTTTAGCTATTAGCACTACTTTGTTTGACAGCAAATAGTATCTGAATTTCTGAATAGCGTGAATTAGAGCTAGACACGCCTTTTCTGCCTTAGGATACCTGAGTTCAGCATCTCTTAAAGTACGACTGAAGTAGTATATAGGGTGTTCAATCCCTTCATCATCTTCTTGAGCAAGGAGGGCACCAACAGCAGCATCGCTGGAAGCAGTGTAGAGGCACAACGGTCTCCCATGTATGGGAGATTTCATAATGGCTGGTGATGACAATATTTGCTAAATCTTCCGAAAGGCTTCTTGTTGCTGCGTGGCCCAAACAAAGCTTGCTCCCTTTTTCAGCAAGGGGGTGAATGAAGCGATAAGCTGGGCTAATCCAGGTATAAAACGCTGAATGTAGTTTACCTTGCCCATGAAGCTCTAGAGTTCTTTCACAGTTTGCGGAGGAGGCATCGTGAGGATGGCTTGAGTCTTGGCCGGATCTACCTTGATTCCTTCAGCAGTTACTTGAAATCCCATAAATTTGCCAAAAGAGACCCCAAAAGCACATTTCAAAGGGTTCATCTTCAGTTTGTATTCACGGCACCTTTCGAACACTTGACGCAAAACATCTGTGTGAGCCGCTCGAGTTTTTGATTTGACTACTATGTCATCTACATACTCTTCAACTTGCTTGTGCATCATGTCATGGAAGATCGCGGTCATGGCGTGTTGATAGGTAGCACCAACATTTTTCAAACCAAAGGGCATCACAGTATAATAAAAGTTTCCGAGAGTGGTTTGAAAAGCTGTCTTACTTGCGTCATGCTCATACATCTTTATCTGTTTGTAGCCGCTGTATCCACCCGTGAAGGAGAACATGCCATATCCGCTGGTAGCGTCTACTAGCATGTCGATGTTGGGAAGGGGAAAATCGTCTTTGGGGCATCATTTGTTCAGATCTCTGAAATCAACGCGGCACCTAATTTGACCGTTCTTCTTCTTTACGGGAACCACGTTGGCCAACCAGGTAGGATGGTGAATGGGCTTGATGAAACCTGCGGCCAGTAGCTTCTGAATCTCAATCTTGATTTGTTCATCCACATCGTGTCTGAACTTCCTTAGAGATTGTTTGACTGGCATGAATCAAGGTATTATATGTAGATGATGAGTGACCAAATTTTCGTCTAAACCGGGCATTTCCTCATATGTCCATGCAAATATATCTTTATACTCCTTAAGAAGATTCACAAATTTTGTGCGTTCGTCTGCACATAGAGCCGAACTGATGGAGATAGGCATTGGAGAGTCTTCATCCCCGATGGTTACGATTTCGAGTTCATCAGTCGTGGAGTCGGTGCCATCCTGCAACTTCCATGGAGCATCTAGAACTTCTTCTTGCAACTTGTCATTATTGTTGCATTCCATTTGGCGGAAAGACTGGGCAACAGTATCCCCTGTTAATTTCTAACAGCAGTGCCGGTATATAGTTTTCCCCTTTTGGTCATGAATCACCACAAAGGTTCGTTCCCTCTTGGTATGAGGACGAGCTAAGATTTTGCTTGATGAAGAAGGATTAGCGTCCCCTGTCAGCAGAGGCGTGCCGTGAGACTTGGTCTCTCTGTTCAGCGATGCAAGCCAGTCTTCCTCCTCAATCGACGCCCACGTGGAGTTTGGGGTGCAGTAGACCTTGTTTGATGAATCTCGTGGATTTTTCTTTGGCTCGAACAGTTCCACGCTACAAATTGGTGCATAAGGAGACAATGACGCAGGAATGCGAATGACTTCTTCATTTAGCACAATTTTCAGGCATTGGTGACACTTTGAAGGGATAATCTTATTATCATGAAGCCATGGCCTTCCCAGTATCATGTGGTAGTCCGGTTCCCTCTATATCACTTCGAATTTTACTTTCGATTGGACAGGCCCTACTGATAGATTAAGATTAACATACCCGTACGTGCTGGTTTGGTTTCCTTCGAAATTTGTCATCATGGTTGGCTTCCGCACAACTTTGTTTGGTCGAACCTTGGCTGTCCTGAGAGTTTTAAGAGTAATAACATTCGAGGATGCTCTCATATCGATGAGAGCCCTTCTGAATTCTGAATCCTTGATGCGCGCAGTAACATGTAGGGCTCTGTTAAGACCCTCTTCTGCCATCATGTCGTCTTCAGTAAACGCAACATTGTTCACGGACATCTCTGATGTTTTTGAGGTTTCTGGATGCGAAGGAGACAAACGCGTATCTAGAGCTATTTGGTTGATTGCAGCAAATGTCTCTGTTTGTTGATCTTTTGAGAGGTGTAGAAGTTCGCATAAACTTTCTACTAGAGAAGCCGCTTCCTGGTCCACCGGCTTCTGATTGGTAGTGAAACTGTTGATTTGAAGACAATCATCCGTCGAGAGGTTTGGACGTTCCACCACTCATAAAATTCTTGTCACGTATATCAGGCTGGTGAATAGGTTGTCAATTGCTCCCTTCATCCGGTCCATATTTCTTGAAAAAATTTCTTGTCTCCGCGCTAGTTCAGCCAGAGTTGGGATTTCTCCATCGATTGAATCAACAGAGACAAAGGGTGTAGTAAAATATGAAAGTTCATTGTAACCAGAATCGCTCAAAGGAACGTGAGGAACATTACCATTTAAGGGGTTCTGGTCGGGATCTGATGTAGTTGTATTATCCCTAAGACCAACCATCTTTGCGAAAGCTTGAAATTGCAACCGAGAGATTAATCTCCCATTGTGGTCGCCAGTTGTTTTGGGGTAAAAACTGATTCTGCTATTTTTGGTAAATTTGGGTGTGTTGATGAGAAACGAATTCAAACCCTAAAAAATGTATTGCACAGGAGTACTTTTTAGATTCGAGAGATCAATCTGTAAAACTCTAGCCTAAACCAAGAAATGGCCGTTCCAGATTCAATTCGGTCAATGCGTCTATTTTTATCTCTTTTGTGTATACTGTCAGTACCCATTTTTATACTAATTTTGGTATTTTATCCCTTTGTAGGTGTTTTTGGAGGAATAGGCTTTTGCGGCAAAATTGGCTCGAAAAGTTGTTAAAGATACCTGGAAAGACATTTGCTATTCAGACTCTCATCTTGGATAAGGGGTAACCCATTTCCAGGCAGCTGCTAAGCACAGACCGGGATTGGATAAGGGGACTCCACATTTTCACGGTTTGAAGAAATGAATTTTGGCGGGGAAAATAAGCTTTCACCTGCGTAAACTTTTGGGAAGATTTTGGAAGTGTTTTATCGAGATTCAAGCTCGGAAATATTTTGCTTTAGGCCTGTTTGGACTTAACAGGGTTGGTAGGTCCAAAAGTTTCGATTAAATTGGGACAAATTCTTCGTTTGAAGAAAACAGGGGAGAAGAAATATTATCGACTATTTTTGGAAGTTTACGGTGATGTTTGGAGAGTTTAACTATGTTAGGGATTTGATTGTGTTTTTATGGTATGTTGACAACTAAGTTGACGCGTACAGGGAGATAAAAAAAGGAACAAAATATCCTAGAC
>JAJJMB010016062.1:133671-175026 GCA_023531105.1 Papaver atlanticum
TGCTGCTGAAGAAGACGAAGAACATAATACCCACAGAGTCAGTCGGAGAAGCGGTCTTATATTCAACTACACAAAGGTTCTATCGTTCCTGTCTGCAGTCACCGAAGCCTTTCAGCAACGATTCAGCCTTCTGTTTTAGACTTTCAGCGACTACAGTGTATTCTTTTACTCTTTTAATCAACTTTTGAGCTACAAAGATGTATTTTGAGAACATGATTAATATGAGGAGCTAAACCCCTTTGCTGAGGCGGTAGAGGAAGCTATTTTTCCAACAAAATGTGGTATATTCTATTTTATTTATTTTATGATTATTTGCCTTGATTGAAAATTGTTTGAATGATTTTTGTTGAGCAATTGTTATTTCTTTTGATAGAGCATTCTTGGACCTAGGTTTTTGATGTTTTATGCTTCGGATTTACACTTGTTATTTTGAAAATCTACATGTTGCAATAGTTTAGAATCAAATTGAACGAGAAAATTGCATGAATATAAATACTGGATTAAATCACTTTGAACTTGGAAAATAGTGGAATCTTAGCCTCAGTGTTCTTTTAATATTGATATCAACTTTGTCAGTGTTTGCTATAATTATTAGTGATTTTTCTATTTTAGTTTTGAATTTAAGTCTAATGTGAACTTACTTCCATACCATGTGTACTTACAACTGGGACTTGGTGAATTGAAACCCACCAAGATAACACTGCAGTTAGCTGATAGGTCTGTTAAAATTCCTCGTGGTGTGATAGAAGATGTTCTTATTGAAGTCGACAAGTTTATTTATCCTGTGGATTTTGTAGTCCTAGATACACAACCTGTCCCTGACCTAGAGAATCAAATACCGGTAATTTTAGGTCGCTCATTTTTAGCCACGTCTAATGCCGTTATCAACTGTTGGACCGGACTTATGAACATATCCTTTGGTAATATGACCACTGAACTAAATGTCTTTAATGTTACTAGACAACCTTCTGATGATTTAGAGGAAGTGAATATGATTAGTACTTTGGTTCAGGATCAAGTTCAGGATAATTGGGACGACACTTTGTTTGGTGATTCTTTAGATGAATTTGATGAGACAATTATCTTAGGTAAGATAGATGGCCAAACTTTAAAACTAAAAGAAGCTCTCGAATATTTCAAGGACTCTACAGACCCAGAAATTCAATCACTAGTGTTAGGTCTTTCTGTGAGTAATGATGACTCTAAGTTTGGGGGTAGAGAACTGGAAGAAGCTCTTGATTAAACCAGGATATCGATTAAGTCTTCCAAGCACGTGCAGTACACGTTTAAATTTCTCACAACTCGTGCAAGCTCATGTTTTTCCTCCAACTCCCTGTTTGGATTAAACCAAGTTATCCAGCCAAATTTGATCGATAAAATCACCCATACTAGCTTTCTATAGTCATATCACGTCTGCCCACTAAGTTTAAGGGATTGAATCTCACTAAATCACGTCCAAACATCCGATCGAAATTCTGCCAGTGAACAGAAACGTTTTCCCGCCAAAATTCATTTTTTGAATTTGAGAAGAAGATGTCCTCCCCTAATCCTGCACGGGTGTCCCTTTAGCACTTGTCTTATGGGGTGCAAATAGTAATTTTTGGGTGTAGATAGTAATTTTTCCGGGGTTTCTCCGACACATTTTTGGGGTGCTTCCGGTGCATTTCTGGGGTGCCTTTAGTACTCTATCCTGGGGTGTAAAACACCACTTTTCGAGCCAATTTTGCCGCAAGAGCTTATTCCCTAGAAAAGACTTAAAACAACTTTATTAGAAATAAAATGAGTCATAGATAATGTAGTTATGGGTGAAAATGCGTCACAGTTACGTGCTTATCACTAGGCTAGCGAAGTTGGATGGACGAGATGATTTGCGTCAGTTGCCTACTGTCGTTGATTTAAATTAGGGTTTAGAAGCCGTGTGGCCAACCCTATTTTAACTGATCGATTGAAAGCGCTGGGCGCTAGTTTGAGCAGGCCGATCAGCCATGTGCAAAGGTGGGTTGCCAGCGAGCACGCTGATATCTTCGATGCTGCCTGAAATTGAATCTAAGCCACTCGGTTTGGCCGGAGAAAATGGATGGTTGTGATCGATTTGCGATAGTAGCGTGTTATCGCAACGCAAGTTAGAGTTTCCAAAACAGCGCGTTCACCCTTCTTTGAGCAAGTGATTCCATGCGCTCTTGGTGTGCCGATGGCAGGTCGATCGGCCAGGGATTGAGTTGGGTGGCCGGTGATCACGTTGGCGCCTTTTTGATTGCCAAAACTCGATCCAAGCCGTCCAACTTGGCTGGCTAAGTTGGATGGATGTGATGATTTTAAGACCGTCATGGTGGGTCTAGCTCGTTTGAGCTTTCTTTTTTAACAGCGCGATCACCCATATTCTGGCTAGCGTTTGAGGGTGTAGCGGATGAGCTAAAGAGATTTCGACCGGTCGGGATGTTAGTGGGCCCACCGGTGGTCATCATGATGATCGCCTAATTCCGCTAGGAGTATGCTAGGCCTGTTGAATTGTGTGGCCATGATTGTTTTTTAAGACTTATATGGACAGTCTAGATTTTCCTTAAGGAATTTAAACGCGTTCGATCGCGCTAACTTTTAATTAAAAAGTGTGTAAACACGCTGATCTCTTTGTCAGAAGGTGGTGTAACCTATGTGAGTGTTTTCATATAGGTCTCAATACTGACACTTCGGGGGATTCATGCTACTCCGTTGCGAGTGAACATTAATCGTCATGTCATGCCAATATTCAAAGTTCGGCTGGGAACATTGCATAGGAAAATACCAGGCAGGTCATGCATTAGTGAATAATGCAATAGGTTAAAATTTACAGAATATCTGGGATTGTTGCTTCACGCACCATTCTGGATAAATTTCATAAATATGTTGAATTGCTCAATACATATGTAAGTAAAGAGTTCTGGACACTCATTACTTTTGAATGGCTCAGTCTCTTTGCAGAATAACAGCGCATCAAATACAGGGTTTTACAATTTTAGCCCTGGACTAAAAACCACCATCAACAATCTCAAAAGAAAAATAATAATAAAAAAAATAATCTTAATTAATCAATATTATATTAAACAATCTTGATTAATAGTTTTAGTAGTTTAATTATGTTTTAAAAATATTATATTATATTTATTTTTTATAAAGAAAAAAAGAAAAAAAGTAAGGTTAAAGAATTTTTCCACTCTCTTATTTATGATAAAATAAAATAAAATAAAATAGTCAAAAAATGATTACGTATGCAATATATGTGTTTACAATCTTTCTTTTTTTGCCACTAGAAAAAAAAAGACACAAACAACAAAGATGGAAGATCATCTTGCAATACAAAAAGAAGATTTCAGGGAGAACGTACTCCCTCCGT
Organism: Papaver atlanticum; assembly: GCA_023531105.1. Classification (NCBI taxonomy): domain Eukaryota; kingdom Viridiplantae; phylum Streptophyta; class Magnoliopsida; order Ranunculales; family Papaveraceae; genus Papaver; species Papaver atlanticum. Next base: position 137,042 of record JAJJMB010016062.1, read on the forward strand.
TTCAAAAAGACTGTCCGCTTTCATTTTGTCAAAATATTAAGGAGACCATAATATTGATAATTAATAGGGGGAAAACCACTTTTACTAGGGGGAAAGCTGAATCTGGGGTGGAGATAGAAAAAACTAAAAAAATTCCACCCATCAATGAACTCTTTTACTTCGCTTTTTAATTTTAACTTTTGATATAATTTTGATCAATCATATCTAAATTTGTACAACCCAAAAATTAAAGTGCGCAATTAGCCCTTTTCCGTTGAACACATTTGTATCTTAACTTAAAAGAATGTAATCATTTTTATTGTTCTTCATAAAATGGATTCTTTGCCTAATATATTAATTTTAGTCACGATAGGAAAAAAAAAAAAAAAGAAGAAAAAAACAACGGTGGAAATGTTGAAAAGTCTATAGATGAAACATGATTCCTATTTGGCTAAATAAACTCTCCAATTCGGTATTGTGCCTCTTGTCCCCTATTGTTCTAGTGAAAAATATGTTATTGTCGTTGCCACTTACAATAGAAATGAATTTACGACCCTCCAAAATAGGTCATTCTAGATAAATGTCAATCGATGTTATGATAGAAACACAAAGCACACTGATATTGGGTCATTTGTTTGTTAATTAAATTCTAGTGATTCGTATAAAGTCTTCTCAACATAGCTGGATTTCCAATCTAGCTCTAACAAACTAGTGTCTAGTGATTAGCTTTACCAAATAGAGAGACCAATAAAGGGATTTTTTTTTATAAATCCACCCAGATTCAGCTTTCCCCCTAGTAAAAATGGCTTTCCCCTTATTAATTATCATAGTATTTTACTTGACTACCCTTAGTTACTTACCTATTTTATTTTAATAAACATGCTAGCAATTAAACTACCTAAAATTGTTAGGAGGATTATAAATACGCAATATAAAAAGAAAATTAAAAGATATTAAATTTATGGAGTATAAAATTTTATATGGAATTTAATTATTGGAGCCAAATATATATTCTTTTAAAAAGAATGAATGATATATTTTTCCTTAATTATATAGATTTCTTTAATATCTTAGATCGGGTCCCGTTAAAAATAAATTTATGATATAAAAAATTTAAGGGTATATTTGAGAGTTAATCGGAAAAATACGACTATAAACAGAAGTTGGACACAATTTTAAAACAGACCAAAATAAAATAAAGGACAATGTTTTTGAAACGGAAGAAGTACCGGAGTGATGGGATAAAGCATACTTTACCAACCAGAACATGAGCCACAATGTTCATCTCTTTTGTTGAAAACAATCCGTTTACGATCCCAGATTCTCAGTTGTCTATTTTATTCGTACAAAATACAACATTACATGGACACAAAGACTTATTTCAAGATGAGGACCCCATGAATCGATCAAAATGGCATTATTGATATTTATCTGATAGACCAAGGCCATTTAATGATAAGTTTACTTATATATTTGAACGTTGTTAGATACTACCCAAGCATCGACACACGGCTATAGTTAAAAGTCAGACCACTAAACCTTGGGGAATAACACAATACATCTCATGCCCGGCTTCAGCACATTTTTTTTCTTTGTGCAACTAGCTATCTCTCTGATCTAGCTAATCATTATTGCCATGGCTACTTCTGCCATGAATATTGTAGCACCAGATGTTCTAGGAACAACCCAAGATGACGGCAATTCAAAACCCCATATAGAAAAACCAATCAAAACCAAAAACTGGCTGATGATTATTATAAATTGTGCCTTTGCTATTTGTGGTGCAATAGGTGGTCCTCTCTTAATGAGACTATACTATCTACATGGTGGTAATCGTATATGTTTTAGTAGTTTTATTGCATCTGCTGGTTTTCCAATTCTCATTTTTCTTTTTGTTCGGTCGAAATCATCCGTTGATAAAATTTCTTCATCTTTTTGGATAGAACACAAGTTGTTTCTTTCGGGTGCCATACTTGGGATTCTGTATGGTCTTGTTACGTTCATGTACGCATTGGGTTTATCCTATATTCCTGTGTCAACTTCATCCCTTCTTATGGCAACTCAATTATGCTTTATTGCATTTATTTCATGGTTGATTGTGAAGCAAAAATTCACAGCTTTCATCATAAACGCAGTGGTTGTGACAACACTTGGATCAGTGTTGTTGGGTATTAATGCCAATGGTGATAGGCCAATTGGTGTATCAAAAGCTCAGTATTGTTTGGGGTTTCTTATGACTTTGGCGGCTGCGGCTTTACTTGGGTTAATGATGCCCCTAATTGAACTTGCATACACTAAAGCAACTAGAAACATTACTTACTCAATTTTGTTGCAGTTCCAGTTCATTCTTTCCCTTTTCTCAACCATCGTTTGCGTCATTGGGATGCTAGTCAACAAGGATTTTCAGGTACATAACTATATGTTTCTGGAAATGAAGGATTTTCAGGTACACGTTTGCGTTAATCTAATACACTCGGATAATGCTGATCAACTTCACAGGCTATCCCTAGAGAAGCAAATGATTTTGACCTTGGCAAAGCCGAGTATTATATCATAATGGCTGTGACGGCAATAATATGGCAATTGTCAGGTGTTGGAACCGTGGGCGTAATCTTCTACACAAGTGCTCTTTTCAACGGTATACTCGGAGCAGTTCTAATCCCATCAACAGGAGTAGTAGCCGTGATATTTTACCATGAAGGTTTCACAGGATTAAAAGGAATGGCATTGGCGTTATCTCTTTGGGGTTTCTGTTCTTACTTTTATGGAGAATACAAGATGACGATGAAGGTAATCGACAAAGTCGAAAATGAACCTAATAGTAATAGATTGGATGATCAAGAAGGACCATATACTGTATGAATCAAGCGTTAATTAATACGGTAAGGTATTGTAAAATTATTTGGTCTTAGTAATTCGGTTTACGTATATGGATCTTTTATCTAGAGTACTACGTACCAATGTATCAAAGAGATTAAAAAAACTAAAAAGTTAGTAAAGAGATCACAAAACAATTGTTGCATAAGGTCTTTTTATCTCTAACGAGGACACAAGATAATCTTTTTTGCAAGGGAAAAAGGTTGATGTGCTTATATTTTTGTTCCACCGAAAACTTTATAATTTTGAAATTTAACAAAACTCCAAGAGGTTTGAAGTATTGTTTTACATACTTTGTATAGTCTGTTTTTAGAATTTTTTGTTGATCATTATCCATAGATGGACATTGGTTCGATATCTTCGTGTTTATCATATTAATATTGGGTTTTAAGTGCGTCTTTCTTTTGACTCTTCTTTTCAACGCTCAAGTGAGGCATAGTTGGTAAATTTGTGACAGTAACCTCAATAGTTTGAGCCATAAGGGAGTGAGCTGCACTTTGGGGAAATGAGAAGCATGCCATGTTACGATGTTCTTTGGAATGATGGAGTTATGGACAACACAAGCTGCACTTTGGGGAAATGAGAAGCATGCCATGTTAAGATGTTCTTTGGAATGATGGAGTTATGGACAGCACAAGTTGCACTTTTCTTTTGTTTTTGGTAGAACGTTGGTGTTCTTGAAAAGGTAGATTGCCCTCTAGTTTTAGGGTATCTATTCAAAAGGTAGATTCCCACTGGCTTTGCTCTAAGCCATCTTTTGTTCTCCTGACATTTAGAGAAAGTGCTGTTACTACGTCAATATGGAGTTCTATTCTATTGAATGAAAATATGAAATCTTTTCTGAAATCAACCAACAAAATCTCGTGTAGGGTTGGTGAAGTGTAACGCACTTTAATAATGCTGCTGCGCATAACCGGAGATTCACGTGATTTTACAACCGAGAATCTCCGAGATGGATCTCAGCATAAGTAAAACTAGACATGGTTTTGCACCTTTTACGCAAGTCATGAGGAAGTTCGATAATGTATTTAAATCAAAATGCACACAACCTTTGATACTTAATTATAAATATTATCATTGAACGACTTAGGCTGAGAGGGCATGGAGAAGCAAGAGTGTTTGCTATCTCATTTATTCTTGCTCTTGCTTATCTTTTCATTTTCTTGGTGACCGATTCCCATGTCGGTTTTCCTTTTTTGTTTCGGTTGTATTTATTGTAAGTACCTTATTTTCAGTGAGTCCTCCTTACGCTGAAGATTGTTGAAGGAGTACTGGCGCGTACTGCAAGTACGTAGTTAATGGGGCGAAAGATCTGAATGTGGCCGATCCATATAAGCTCATATTCACACTACGAATGTCATTGTATACAGCTTCATGTCTATGTCGCACCTACTTGGTGCCTTTAGTGATCTACACTAAAAATTAGCACAGAAACATCTCAGAATCTCTAAGGATAGAGATTAGACTGGGGAGAACAGAAGTTTGGGAGAGAAAAGCAAATTTTGATTATTATTCTTCATGAGATCTGAATACAGACGCGGCTGGAATATAAGTACTAGACTAGACTCACTTGCACTACGTGCGAGTCACACAAGCTACTAACAACTAAAATAGATTAACAGAAAGATAAACGGACAGTTAAGTAATGGCTAGCTAACAGGCACCCATGAGAACCGATTAGCCCTTAATAACTACGGAACTGTGAGAACAGGTTCATGACAACTCCTTCAAATCATCCTCGTCCTCAAGGATGTAGGATATGGCAAATGAGTTGAGCTCTTGATGGAATTCATAGTTGTGGCAGCTTCTTCTCATCAGCGCAAGAGTTGAGTCCTTTAAAAATTTCAGCTTCAAGGCCCACAAAAGACTGAGCTCAAACCTCAATCTTGGAATTTCAGCAAGCAATCCCACTCTCTTCATCTTCACTGCTTGGTAGGTCTTAGTGGCAATGCTACTGACTGTATAAGCACATTCCAACACCATAAATAAAACCAAATCATAGAGCCATGATTGTACAGCCAACCAGTAGAGGAATGCAAGAGCCACTTCTACAGAGCTAAGCTTGATCTGCAAATCTCTCATTCCTTCGTACTGCTCAATGTCTTCCTTAGCTATCCTGGCTGTAACCCCTCATCAGTTTTGAGTCAGATATGATGCTAACTCTAGCTAAACCCATTTTCAAAATGGCGGTGAAAAAATTTAATGTAGCAGGAATGTGATAAATGGCACTGCTACAGTTAACTGTGCAAACTGAAGCTGAATCACTTGATATTGAGATGGGACAGCGCTGCTTACTTTCCCCAGATGGTACTAGCATAATCAGTTTACCTTCGAACTGGTGTATCACAATCTCGCTGTGGCAGCCAAAGATGAATTAAAGCTCGCGAATGCATTGAGTTCTTGTAATCCTCTTGCCACGTAATGCCTTGTATCTGGTTTGAATCCACCAATTGAAACAGAAAATAAGAGCTTTGATAACCTATATGCTTTATACCAGAAGTCATGTGACGCATTTGTTAGCTGTATGGAATTCGCAGACTCTTCTTCATGGTTGACAGGCACCCATGAGAACCGGTTAGCCCTTAATAACTACGGAACTGTGAGAACAGGTTCATGACAGTGCCAAACAGCCAAAGTGGCTTATCACCTCTCATCTTCTCTTTCTGGCTACCAAAAAGTGATCCAGCCATCAAAATCATATTCCCCCTCAAAATCATGGGCAACCAGAAAAAAGTTCTTTTCACAAAACTTGTGGCAGGCAATGATAGAACATTAGAAAGTGCTACACACAATAATACAATATTATTTCATGATATGGTGGAGTTTTATATTAGTGGGAGTTTATGTTGCATTAGTGTTGTGGTTGGATAATCTTCAAAGGTATTGTTTTGATTTCAGTAATATGGTTTACATAATATATATACTTCTTCTTTAGTTCTTTGGTTTGGTTGTTTGGGACCTATTTTTGTGTGTAATGTTCCCCTAAAGTCATCGCAAAATGTAACCATGACATCTGACTTCACTAAGAAGAGAAAAAAAGTGATTATAACCCAACAAACAAGGATTAATAGTATCTGTATGATTCTTCTTTGTGAACTGCTTTATGAGCAAACTTTAGTGCCAATTCATAAACCAATGACAGAAGAAAAGGGAAAGTTATGTAAAAACTGATATATTACCAGCAGGGTTATCTGTTAGCTATGCCAAAGCCTTCCTGCATCATTGCTCCAGTCTCCACCTTCACTTGATTACTGGTTACCCTTTACATATTTTACACTGACTAGACAGCTTACTACATGCTCCTGCATATCTGAAATGGATCATATGTCAAAATGTTGAAAAGTGTTAAATTGATGCCACTCGCAGAGCCCTCCCAAATTCTAATTGAGCCGAAATAGTGTAATCTGGATGGCTAACACTAGCACACTATTTCGGATGGCTCACACTAGCTTGAATGTCAACAGAGACATTCCTACTTTATCGTTTAAATATAGAACTGAACAACTCAAACCCAGCTAAAATCTGAAACTGTGATACAGAGTCAGATTTAGATGGCGAGTTAGACCCCAAAAAAACAAGGTGCAAGTTGGTTTCCAACATGATACATGTTAAGAATATAAACACGTTAAATTTTCTTTCAAAAGAAAAAGAAAAAAAAAGGAAAGACATGTATAAACACATTTATCTGACAAAGAGAAAGCAAAGTAAACCCGAGGGCCCGAGGCATCACTTTGGAAAAGCCAGAACTGCAGTACTTCTTTGGCATAGATCATAGCTTAGCTTTCAAGCACATAAAATTCGTTTTTTGCTATTAGAAAAGAGAAATATGCCATGTCTTTTAATTTTATATGTTTTGCAAGTGAAGTATATATGCATGGAGTTTCTGAATATAAATTTGTCCTTTGTTCTATATCCATTTCCAAATATACACATCTTTTTTCTTCTCCTCATTCCATACACAGTCTTCTTATTTCACGTCTTTGCTTCTAATCATCAATGGATTTTGTTAGTCCTGTCATCGACATAATCTCTCGGCTATGGAATTGTGCTGCTCCCCATGGAAAATATCTTTGTGATCTAAAACAAAATTTAAACGCTTTAGAGAGTTCCTTCGTGAAACTGAAAGATCGAAGAGATGATGTGAAGGAAAGGGTTGATATTGCCGAGTCAAACCCAACAGAGACGGCAAAACGCACACATGAAGTTAGCCGCTGGCTCCAAAGAGTGGAAAGCTTGGAACCAGAAATAGGAGACATATTACAAGAAGGTGCCAAGAATGAAGGAGGAAGCTATTTTTGTTGTTGGGGTCGAAAAAATTGTTCAAGTGGTTATAAACTTGGTAAATTAGTGGTGCAAAAGCTGAATGATGTTGACAAACTGTGGAATGAAGGCGCCTTCCAGGCCGTGGTTGATAAATGTCAACCGGATCCTGTTCAAGAAATATCCACAAACCAAGCTACGGGAATGGAGTCAAAGCTTGAAGAAGTATGGAGGTTATTGGCTGATGAGGAAAGTCTTGTGAGAATCATAGGCTTATATGGAATGGGCGGAGTCGGAAAAACAACTCTTCTGAAGAGCTTAAACAACGAGTTTCTTAAAAGAAACCATCATTTTGATTTAGTCATTTGGGTTGTGGTATCCAAAGAACTAGATATAAAAAATATTCAAAGGCAGATCGACAAATCACTCGGGTTATCATGGGAACAGGAAACAAACATTAATGACGCCGCTAAAGCTATAACCAAAGTGTTGAAGAAAAAGAAATTTGTGTGTCTGTTAGATGATATCTGGGAAAGAGTTGATTTAGCAACAGTTGGAATCCCCAATCTAAAAACTGATCATACTCAAGAAGCAACCAATTCTAGAGTGGTTTTCACTACAAGATCAGTGGTTGTGTGTGGGTTTATGGAAGCTCATATAAAGATCAAGGTGGATTGCCTACAATGGGATGAAGCTTGGAGTCTGTTTCAGAAAGTGGTCGGACAACAAGTGCTAAGTTGCCATCCAAACATACCGGAGGTTGCCAAACAAGTTACAAAAGAATGTCTTGGTCTGCCTCTAGCACTTGTTACTATTGGTCGAACTATGGCTAGCAAAACAACTCTCCAGCAATGGAAATACGCAATTGTTGTTCTTCGGAGATCCGCATCAGAATTTTCAGGTACATTCAGTGAATTATTGTGTGCTACAAATAAATTTAGTTTTCAACCTTGTTTAGTCATAATCCACTTATATAGTCTGACGATTTATATATTTTTTTCAGGTCTTGTCGATGGAGTATTTGCTATTCTGAAGTTCAGCTACGACAACTTACAAAGTGAAAAGTTGAAGTCATGTTTCTTATATTGCTCGTTATACCCTGAAGACTATCCGATTCGGGAAGATGAACTGATTGGATTATGGATTGGAGAAGGATTCTTAGATGCAGTTGATGATATAGATGAAGCTTATAATGAAGGTCATGATATTATTGAAAGTCTTAAAAGTGCGTGTTTGTTAGAAAGTGGTAGTATCCTGAGGGGAAGTGAAGTGAAAATGCATGACGTAGTTCGTGATTTGGCAATTTGGATAGCCTCCGATCTTGGAAAGAACAAAGGAAAGTACTTAACAGTTCAAGCACGAAGCAAACTGAAGCTCCATGAATGGGAGAAGGCTGAGAAGATCTTTTTAGTAGGCAACATATCGATTCAAGAAATTGTTGGAGCACCGAATTGCTTGAATCTCTCAACTCTGTTGCTTCAATACAGTAACGTGCATAGTATATCTGATGACTTTTTTCAATCTATGCCCAGGCTTAAAGTTTTAAATATGTCTAACATGCATATCAAAAAACTCCCAACAAGTATTTTTTTCACTGCCGGAATTACAATATTTCTACTTATAAGGTGTCCATCATATATATGGTGTTGCTGAACTTAGTCTAGGGACGGGGACTTTGGTTTGTCTTAGAAAATTAAAGATGCTGGACTTATTTGATTCAGATTTGTGCAGATGGGAAGTAGAAGGTGCACCAAGTCTGAGGGATTTGGAAAGCTTATAGAGACTGGTCTTGCTCTTCAAAGGTTAGTAAGTAGCCACAAATTGCAATCGTTCACAAAAACTTTACAAATCACGAAATGTCGAGATATCACAACCCTCGTATTATCACCACCTTTAGCATCATCACCAATATCATCATTAGTTAGTCTGGCTAACATAGTTAGCTTAAAAACACTTCAACTCGGACACAGTGATCAGTTAGAAGAGTTGAGAATCACGAGTTGGGTAGGTCCGGAAGATAAGGTCTCTTTGTTCACGACTTTGGAGAAATTGAGCATCTGGAACTTGCAGAAGTTAAATATTGTGTGGGATGTGCCTCAACGGTCGTCATTCTGCTTTGTGAATCTTAAATTTCTAACTATTGCTTCTAGCTGTCCTGAAATAAAGGATCTATCATGGTTGATCTATGCTCAGAATCTCGAAACACTTGAATTGTCTAACATGGAAAAATTAGAAGAAATAATATCTACTGATAGGTTTCCGGAGGAAGACATGCGGATTAATAACGTGTTTTCAAGATTAAAATATCTGGAGTTGTCCGAACTAAGGAATTTAAAGAAGATATGTAACCATAATGTGAAGTTTTTACTTTTGGAGTCTATTACAGCGAAGGATTGTCCACTACTGAGGAAGCTACCGTTCGACATCAATAGTGTCATTCCTAACATTTTAAGATGGATTGAAGGGGATCCGAACTGGTGGGAAAGGTTACTATGGGACGACGAAACTACCGAATCTAATCTTTCTCCTTATTTTCGTGACGATGTTGCTGGTATGATGGACACATGTAATGCTTTTCTTGAAGGGTTTCGTTATCTTATGCAACAATAAAAACCAAACCGTAACGGATTTGGAGCTAATATTTTGGGAATATGTTTCTTTTACCAAGTTCTACATGCCTACCAAAAATGAGCTTATTCCGATATATAAAACTTCATAATCTACAGGTCTTAATTTCGACGGCCATAAATCCGCCAATTTTCAACGGCTCATTTTCAAAGTAGTAGATGATGGAGTTATACGTCTCAGAATACGCTCATTTTCGGTGGGAAAATAGAGCTATGTAATAGTAACATATCCCCAAAGTATTAGCTTCAAATCCGTTACGGTTTGGTTTTAATTCGCAAAAATGACGTCCAACGTGTGAGATAGTGTGATAATAAGAGTGTGATGGGATCCCTCCTCAATAAAAAAATATGAGAGATAATATGTTTTGCATTGGAGAAAACAATTAGTCATGGATGTTTTGAATTTTTTCTCTATACAAGTGCATACTTTAACTTCTCAAATGTAAAACATATTATCTTTTTTTTCTTAAATTCTGGTTTACCATTTCCAATGCCAATGATTAACTCTTATCACAAGATAACCGAACCCTTTAGTTAATGCTTTACATTTATACTTTATATCAACTTCGGCCATAGCTAACTCTATGGTTTTTTGCCGTATCAAAACAAAAGAAAATAAAAAAATCTAAGAGTCTGTTTGGTACTATTTTTAAAAACAGTTTTCAAAATAGTTTCCTACTGTTTTAAAAACATACCTTTTTTTTTCTTATTTTCATTTTCTAAAAATTGTTTGGTAGGATAAAAACTGTTTTTGAAAACCTAGGAAAATCAACTAAATCATATCAAATGTAAAGACTCTCCTAAAAGATAGTGATACTGGCGATTCACTTGCAATCATTCCCCCGATCTCTTACTTTGTTCTGAAAAGAAGAAGAAGGAACAAAAAAAGAAAACACAGAAAACAATAATTTGTTGTTTTTTTTTTTTTTTTTTCAAAAACAGAAAACATTTTCTGAAAATGTCCATACCAAACTCGTTTTCTCCTATTTTCTATTTTCTATGTTTTTACAAACAGAAAACTGTTTTTGAAAACTATACCAAACAGGCTCTAAGGTTTTTGGTAAAGACACATCCATTCTTTTGCAATTTAAATTATTGCGGGGTAAAACTTTATTATCTTATCCCTGTATCAAGCAATATCTAAACTATTTTGTGTGTTTCAGTGTAAGGGCAAGAAGAAAGATTCATTCTTCTTAAAAATCTATTTCGTTAACATAAAGAAGGAAACGCACCTTTCAGTTTTAGGTTAGTTGTTTGTTTTCTGTTATCCTGCGAACTAACACATTTATCTACCAATTGATTCAATTAACTGACTCACTGATGTATAAGGTTAGTGGTTGCTTTCCAATTGGTTCTTGAGTTCAAGTAGTAATAGTTTTCATGCCTACAAGAGTATAGCTTTAAGGGAGGTTCCTAAAGTAATGACCAAATTATCTTTTTTGGCAAGTCACGTGGATGAACAAACATGATTTTCCACTATGGAGATTCCAAGCAAAATGAACAAATCTGATTTTCTAGGGACCCACTACTATTTCTTTTTAATATAAAATCTTTTGTATGATAGAGTTAAAGTATAAAATATTGGATTTAAGTGAGATAAAGTTGTTAGAGCACTGCTCGGTCGAACTCGAGAGCGTTGCTAACTCAAGCTTGTTTGTCAAGTTTAGTTGATCAAAACTATGATTTCTACTTATAGCTATGTCTCGGATTAGGATAGAAGTGTGTAGTTGAGCTTTAGACTTCACGGCGTTCACCAATTGAAGAAGAAGATCTACTAAAGGGCTTGGAGGAACTTCATCAACGAAAGGTATGTGTAGACTGAAACTTATCTATCACTCAAAAGTCTATTCTATTTTATCTTCTAAAGAGACTAAGTCATATAACTATATAGACTTTTACATTATACACATTTGAAATTTCGAGCCGAGTTTATCTCGTTTATATATTTCTCGAAGTACGTGTTGGAAGATTTTAGCTTTAGCTTAAACTTCATCATCTACTTGATGAGTTTAGTTGTAGACAATTTATTTGTTGGAAACTAAATATTAAGTCAAGATGATCATGTGAAAATTACCTTTTACCTTGAACATCTTACATGATTTGTGTGAGACAACCATTTGATGTTAACTTGGGAAGTTTCGTATTGATCGATTAATCACTTGAAAATTACTTGAAGCTAGTGGTATGTAAGGGTGCACAGGAACCGAGCCGAAAAACCGGACTGTGCCGGAACCGGTGGAACCGTACCTGGTTTTGTACTGAATCGAGGAAGGGGGTACGGGTACCGGTTCAAAAACGTACCGTCCCGTACCGTTTGTACCGAATAATACTGACCATTAGATTTAGGGATTTAATCTGATGGTGGTATATATAGAAATTAGGTCAGAAGAATAGATGGGTTTCTTATTTTCTTTTTCCTCATTCTTCTTCGCAACTCCTCTTTCTCTGAGAAGGAACACCACCTCTTTCTCTCGTATCTTCTATTTTTCTTAATAATAACAACAACAAGCCAACAACAGGTAACAACTAACAATCTATGGTATATTCATCTGTTGTTATATCAATCGATCTAATTTTTTTTTTTTTTTAGTTTTTGATTCTTTTTTACTTTTTTTATGTTTAGTTAAACTTTTAGAGTGAGGAGAGATCGATTGATTCGATCTAACTATTGGGTACCTGAAATCGAACCACCAGCAGAACCACCAAAGAGATAGTAGATTGAGACACTGATCCAATACAACAGAACTTGATATTCATCTTCTTCTTTATCATCTCAAGTCATGTCTTACTCGATACCCCTAACTGCTTTTCTACTCTACGTTTTGTTATGTTATGTTTTGATTCGCAAAAACCAAAAAAAAATCATAAATTAGAAGAAGAAGAAGAAGAAGAAAGAATTATAAGTTTTGATTGCAGAAAGTACCGTCTAGTACCGGAACCGTTCCTGGTACCGTACTTGTCCCGAATGGTACCGGAACCGAGGAACAAGGTACAGGTACCGGTCCAAAAACTAAGAACCGAGACTAGGGAGGTACAAGTACTCAGCCTCGGCAAGAACCGAGCCGAACCGTACCGCGCGCACCCTTAGTGGTATGTGTAAGATTACCATTGTTGTCTTCTAAGGATGTTTCAATGATTAAATGGGAGTTTTAGAACTACTACCATGTCTGGATATATCACAGTATATGTACATGGTATGCGAACTAGAAGTTCTAGTTCAGGTCCAGAACTCTTGTTTGTGAACGGGTTTAACTGTCAAAGGTCTGCAACTGTGGTTTGCGAACTCTGTTTACGAACGTCTAGACAAGGCTAAGTCCGGAACTGTGGTTCGCGTACTCTGTTTGCGAACGACATGACTAGACCAAAGTCCGGAACTGTGGTTCACGTACTCAGTTTGCGAACACAATGGTTAGGTTCTAAAATCGGTAAGTATGACTTTTCATACTCATGAACTCAGGTTTGTTTGCGAACTCAGTTTGCGAACTAAAGTCCCTGGAACTTTAATGGAATAAGCGAACTTGTTTTGCAAACCATGGCATTATATTCATGAATTGGTTCTTGAATAAGTACTTTGTACAATTACAAATCAAACCGTATATGTTTCAAATGGTTCATATATATTTCTATGAGATGATGAACATTTGAACAACTCTCTTAAAGCACATTTAGATTCATTTGATTATCTATCATGATTGATTGATCATCATATTTGATCTAAAAGTGTTAGATGAATATGGATAAACTATAAGTGTTCATGTGGCTAACTTCGGTTAACTATTATTGAGCCAACAAGGTATACACGTTTAGGTACGATGGATCCATATCTAAATATAGGTATATTTCATTTGTGTGTATAAAGCTAATACCATCTAACTGTGGAGATTGACTGCTTAATTTCTAAGCAGACTTAGCTTAAAAATAAATAAGGAGTTCATCTAAAGGTGAATATAAATCTCTTTGTTACTAAGCTATCTTAGCTTTGATTGTAAACAACCCATATTTGAAAGACTATATAAGGGAAAACTCTAACATATGGGAAACTTAATCCCGACACTCTCGTGTGTCCTAGTTGCAAACTAGAGTCGATTCTCCATTAACCTGGGGTTTTCCAAAACCATTATTAGGTTAACGACTTGAAGACTTCATTTGGGATTCGTGAAGCCAGATCCAACTATTTTCTCTGCAGTTGCGTATTCTGATCTTACTTTTTCTATCGTATTGAGTTTAATCTTTTCTAAGGTTTTCTCGAGATTTATTTCCGATAGGTAAGATATAAAAAGTAATCACAACAGTTCTTCGTCTCAGACTCTTGTGATTCAACAATAACTTTTTATGTTAATCAGTTGGATTATTGTGAGGTGACTAATATTTCTAGGCTGCTCTTCGGGAGAATAAGACCGGATTATTAGTTGAGTTTCCTGTTCACCTTGATTTATCTTAGAACGGAAACAACAACCAGAATGGACTTATCTATGGGAGACAAATTTGTTTATAAGTCTTCGACTTTGGGTCGTAGCAACTGTTAGTTGTGGGTGAGATCAGCTAAGGGAATCACGTGCACAGAGTCCTGATGGGATTTAAGAGGCGTAAGGAACGCGACTGTACCTTAATCGGTGTGAGACTTTGTTAGGGCTCAACTACATTCCAGTCCGAAGTTAACTTATAGTAGGCTAGAGTCTGTAGCGGCTTAATACAATGTGGTGTTCAAATCTAAACTAGGTCGCGGGTCTCTTTTTTTTTTGCATTTGCATTTGCGATTTCTTCGTTAACAAAATTTCTGGTATCTGTTTTATTTGTTTTCCCCATTATATATGTTTATATAATTGAAATATCACAGGTTGTGCGTAGTTCAATCATAGTTGATAAATCCAACCTTGTTTGTTGGATAGGACTTGATTGACACTCGAACATTAGTCTTTGGTACCATCCGAGTTATTCTCGTATCAATCAGTCTTATGGATTTTTATCTCGTTGATTTACTAATTGTATTGAGAAAGAGATAAAGCTCTTTGATATCTTTCTTGATTGAGTTTCACTTTTAAGTTGGTGCTCTCAGAATTATATTGGAGTTTAGTCCATATAGATTTCCGAATGAAATATTGGGTGTGATTGTTATACCCCCGCGTTTTCAATTGGTATCAGAGCAGAAAAACACGTTAAGACCTCATAAGTCTGTGTTTGTAGTAATCTGACTCTATGGACACAAGTGTTATCTCTATAAATGTACCGCCAGTCTTCGATGACTCGAATTACTTATGGTGGAAATTTTTTATGCATGTCTTTCTTCAAGCGCGTGATTTTCAATCATGGGTTCGTGCTGTAAATGTCTATAATCCTCAAACAGTTATAGTACAGGGTGTAACTATTGCAAAGGATATTGGTAGTTATAGTGATGTCGAGATTAGTGCTGCAAAACAAAATTCTGACGGATTAAATGAAATCATCCATGCCATTACCCCAGATATTCAGCACCATGTGACTACGTGCATTAGGTCTAAAGATGCTCGGGATATCTTAGCAGCCGTATTTGAAGGGAATACCTCTGAGAAAGAAGTAGGCTTCAAAACCTAAATTATGAATGAGAAAACCTTCGTATGGATGATGAAGATTCATTTGATGAGTTTAATCGCAAAGTGTCTGAAATTGTTAATGCATCTTTTGCATTGGGTAAGATTATTCCTGAAAAGGACATTGTGATGAAAATTCTCAGATCTCTGCCAGCTAGATACGATTCTAAGAAACATGCCATCGTTGAAAGAAATAACCTTGAAACACTTTCTAGGAATACTCTTGTTGGAAAGTTAAAGATATTTGTTCATAAACATTTATCCAAAGCTGGAAAGGATATTGCGTTCAAAGCACAAAAGAACACCAATCTACTTGATAAAAGTAAAAGTGTTGGCAACTCTGTGAATGACCCTATTGAGACTGAATCATCAGATAAAGATCTTGACAACTAAGTTTCTCTGATCACAAGATAGTTTTTAGATCTTCCTTTGAAGAGAAGTAAACGCTTCACTAGAGACAAACCTAGATCATCAGTTAAGCCTCACGATCATGTTCCTCCTAAAAAAAGGGATACTGCCGACACTGATGATGAGGATATGCCACAGTGCTTCAAGTTTAAAGGTCTTGGTCATTTTTCTAAAGAGTGTCCAAATCGTAGAAATTACACTGGCAACAAAGGTCTTGTTGTAACTCTTGATGAAACATCTGATCACTATGATTCTACAGAGGATGAAAAATATGATCACTAAGTTTACGATTCGCCTATGCTCTTACTGGTATAGACTTATACAAAGTGTGTAGGATTCTGGATCATTCTGGCCCTCTCTGTGAAGAAAAAGAAGAGAGTAATCTGCATTCTAAACTTAACAACCAATCCCCCAAACCAAACATCTTCAATACCCCACCCAAATCTCCCATTCATATCACCAAGATAAGGTCCTACTCAGACAAAGATGTTGCTAAAGAGTTTGCAATCAAAATGAGATTGGATCAAAGATAGGTAACCCTAAAGAATAACACATAATAATTGGGTAGCCTAAAGCTGGCTTACAAGGACCTATAACAGGTGATATCCAAACTATTAATCCTGAAGCCTTAGCTTCCTAGAAAAAACATAGGAGAGTTATTGAAGGACACAGAGTCAAGGATCAAAACCAAAAAAGGGGAGGCATCAACATCAAAAGTGCTGCTACGATGCAAAACATCAATAAAAGCAACACTCCTGAAGCTATCATCAATCCTGAATCTATCTTTCCTAAGATCCCTCTTCACATCCCCAATCCTTACACTACCATCCCTTCCCTCTCTGACATCCAAAACCAAATCAATGAGGAATTTAATGTGCAGAAAAAATTATTATGAGAAAGAAAGAGGACTGAGCTAAAAAATAAACCAACCACCAACATCAAAAATTCCGGGCTTTTGGACCCAAAAAGGAAAAACCTCATTATCTCTTGTGCCTCTGACCATACTATGGAAACCTTGGATCCAATGCCACCTAACAAGAAGAGTCGTACTAAAGACAAATATCGTGAGAAGGAGTACTTAACAGATATGACTACTAGTAGCCTTGTGGGAGCCAATCCTTTCTTGAATACAGAGGTAAACTCCATCACCAACCCCATAGTCCTATATTTTACTACTTTCCTTATACAAACTAACACTCTCATTACTCTCATCTGTCATACTTGCTCAACATGCTCTAGGTTAGAATATAATTATATTATGTGTACAAGACTCACACACATCACCATAAGCATATGCACATATAGTATTAGTTATTACATTCGTATTTTTTCCTATCCTAGAATATCCTACTTTAGGCAATTCTTTACAGTTATGACATGGAACCGTCAAGGGATAAGAAAACACAACATTAGTATAAACCTCAAAAACATTTTAAACAAGCAGAATCCTGACATATTCTTTATGTCTGAAACTAAGGAACAATCCAAAAACCTTAAATCTATTCTGAATAACGTTGGAGTCACCAAATATTGGTTTGTTGAACCAAAAGGGAAGGTTGGCACAGCTGGAGGACTTTCTCTAGCATGGATAAGCAATATCAACCTTTCTATCTTGGATTTCTCTTACAACCATATTAGTGCCAATAATTACTCCTAGCAATGACAACTCTTGGCTCTTTACAGGATGTTATGGCAGTCCTTACACTACTAAGGACAAGTTGGATTCCTGGAAATGATAGAAAGAAGTGAGAAGGATAACTCTCTACCTTGGATATTATTGGGAGATTTTAACCTTTCTCTTCATGAACATGAAAAATACATTCAACACCACATTTCTCTGAAGCTGATATATTCTTATAGAAAATTGAGGAATTTAACCCCACTGATCTAGGTTTCACTGAATGTCCTTTTACTTGGACTAACAATAATAATGAGCTCTCAGCTTACTGAGTAAAGACTTGATAGGGGCCTAGCTTCTGACTCTTGACTAGATATATTCCCAAAACTACCATATCAAATCTCTCATCCATTGGGTATAATCACAATCCCATCCTTCTCAACACCAACCCCAATTGGAAATCTAGACAAATCCACTTCAAGTTCTTTGGCCCATGGCTGGATCACCAAGACTTTAAAGATATTATTGCTGGATGTTGGAACAAGAGACACTCTTGATCTTCTGCCTTTACTATAGCAAGAAAACTGAAAGATGTCAAAGTTAAAGTCAAGCTTTGGAACAAAGAAGTCTATGGTAATATTAAAACCAACCTGGAGGAGAGTCTACAACATCTGGATTCGATCACTAAGAACCAGTTTGACATAAATAGAGGCAAAGCTATCAAAGAAACTAAGAGCAAAGTGAAGCAGTGGCAAGATATCCAAGAAAATGTCTTGAAAACTCAAAACAGAGATCAATTCATTAAGTTGGGTGGTAGAAATACCAGATTCTTCAATGATTCTGCCAAAAAAAGATCTCGAATAAACAAAAGTGATTCAATCAAAAGGTAAGATGGCATATGGTTACACAACTTCAAGGACATTTCAGACTGCATCACTAACCACTTTCAAAAAATGGCAACTGCTGAAGATATATCCCTTAACCAAAACATCATCATCCTTATACCCAAAACCATTACCAATTCTGAAAATAAAAACTTACTTCTGGTCTCAGATGCTTTGGAAATCAAAAATACTCTTTTCAGCATAGCTGGAGACAAAAGTCCTTGGCCTAATGGCTTCCCTCCTGATTTCTTTCAAGCCAACTGGGATGTGGTTGTTAAGGATATCATTGACATGGTGCAACACTTCTTCATGTATGGCTTCATCCTAAGAGAAATGAACTCTACCTTCATATCGATAAACCCACCTTTCTTTCCCATTTCAGACCCGTATACTCCACATTCATATCGATAACCCCACCTCTCCTTCCCATTTCAGACCCATATCTCTATGCAACACTACCAACAAGATCATCTCTAAACTCCCCACTTAAAGACTCAAGCCTCTATTACCCAAACTCATTTCTTTCTTCCAATATGCTTTCATCCATGGTAAACAAATCTCTAACAACATTGCTATTGATCATGAGCCCATCCACTATATGAATACCAGGAATGACAAGAAAAGTTATAAGGGCATTAGGGGTATAAAAATTGACATGGCCAAAGCCTTTGATAGAGTTAACTGAGATTTTCTGATAAGCATTATGACCCAAATGGGATTTAGTTCCAAATGGTGTAACCTTATACACCAATGCATCTCCACTACTAACTTAGATGTTCTGGTTAATGGTACTCCTGGAAAATTCTTTGAACCTTCTAGAGGTCTCAGGAAAGGATACCCCCTATCTCTATACATATTCCTCTTCTGCATGGAAGCTTTCTCTAGAAGCCTTCTCAATGCTGAAAATAAAAATCTTATTCATAGAACTAAACTTTGTCCCAATGCTTCTACCATTAGATACCTTCTATTTGCTGATGATTGCATGATCTTCTGTCAGGCCAATATTGAGGAATGTAAAAACTTAGTTCAAGTTTTTCAGGACTTCAGTCACACCTCTGGGTAGATGATTAACTTCTCTAAATCTGGCATTTTCTTCAACAAGAATACTGCCCCAGATATTGCTGACAAATTCAACACTTATATGAAGGTTCAAAAAATTGATGTCCAGAATAAATACTTGGGTTCTCCTCTTTTCACGAAAAAAATAATGAAGAAGCAAAGTGCAAGCTTTTAAACCTTGCATTGAAAAGTTAAAATTCAGATTAGCTAGCTGGAAATCCATTATGTATATAGTTGGGAAAGTAACAATGATCCACATTGTTACTTCCACCTTTAGTATTTACCAAATGAACTGCTTCAAACTTCCAAAAGCTACCTGTAAGGAGATAAACTATATCCAAAGGGATTTCTTCTGGAAAAAGGAGCTAGACAAACCAAAAGGATTGTATTACTTTGCCTGGGATGCAGTCAACAAACCTAAGGAGCTAGGTGGTTTGGGTTTTAGGAATATGAAATACTTCAATAATGCTATGATCACTAAAATAGAATAGAGGCTTTAACAGAGCCACATTCCTTGTGGTACTTTTCTATGAAAGCAACCCACTTCCCTAACTAGTAAGCCATAAGAATGGAGATTAAACCTAAGCATAATGACTTTTGGATTTGGAAAGGTATCCTGAAAGGCATAACAAACATCCAAAAATATTACTATTGGAGAGTTGGGAATGGTACTCATATCTATATATGGGAAGATAGATGGTTCTTTGGTCTGGGGTCTATCCTAACAAAACCTTCTCAATGCCCCCTTAATCTTATAATTGTCAATCAACTCCTCAATGATACTGGAGAGTGGAACTTAAACCTGTTAGAAACTTGGTTCCCTTAGGATATACAAAATTTCATTCTGCCAACTTACCATAATAGTGATGAAGAAGATAAGATAATCTGAAGCTTGTCCAGCAAAGGAGATTTTACTGTCAAGTTCTTATATGACAAGCAGATCTCTAACAAGTATGCTAATAAGAATTCCAATATCCCTTGGGGGGAGATATGGAAACTGGATACCAACCCAGCTATTTATCTCTTTATTTGGAAGTGTGCTCATGGCATTCTACCAACTAATGCTAAGAATGCCAGCATTCTTCACTATATTGATCCTATTTGCAAAGTATGCAAGTGTGCTCAGGAGGATATTACACATGTGCTAATGTCTTGTCCAGTTGCTTCTGCAGTCTGGATACATCTCTAGGGTTTACACCACCACATGTTTGGAAACTCCTCCTCCTTTCATGACTGGCACAATAAATGGCTCAAGCCAAACACTCATATTTCTAGTTGGAATGGCAACTTAGCCACTATATGCTGGTTCATATGGAAATCCATATGTGACTTTGTTTTCAGAAACATTACTCCTAATGCTAGTACTACTTCATACAAGATAACTCAACACCTATGTTCGTTTAACAGAGTGATGCATAATCCAGGGCACATTCTAAACAATATTTACTATCACAGGAATCTTGATGCTAAAAATGACAGGTTTATAAGAACCCATAAAGAAAATTTTAGGGTCACTATTAGCATTTGTACCATGGATGTGTTCTTGCAGGATGCTAATGGTGATATCTTCCTATACACTAACTTTGTTCTAATTGCCATGTCTTCTTCAGGGAACTGCATGGGAGCAAGAAATTTCAAAGAGAGTACAGCTGGAAACAACAGGGCCTCAAGAGGAGCCAATCTAGCACTAGAGTGGCGGAAAGATCTTCACAAATCCAACATCAACTTTGAATCTCAAGACGATGCTACTCTTAAAGTTATCCATAAGGCCTATCAGAAGGCGGTACAAGGAAGATTTCACTTAGGATTCCACCAGACGAAGGGAGAAAATTTTGATGCAATTGATTTTGTCGTAGGAAACTTAACCAAAGTTGAACCTCACCAAAACTTATCGGCAATTAGATTAGCTAAAATTTCTATTCATTCTGACCAGCTCAAAAACTTCAACTAGAACGGGTCGAACCTCCAGCAATTACTTAGTACGCTTCAGTCTTTTGATATTTCATACATTAATCAAAATCAAACTACTATGTATCACAATATGGTCGTTCAACATGGTGTTATACATAACCCAGCTG
Source organism: Papaver atlanticum (assembly GCA_023531105.1). Lineage (NCBI taxonomy): Eukaryota > Viridiplantae > Streptophyta > Magnoliopsida > Ranunculales > Papaveraceae > Papaver > Papaver atlanticum. The sequence continues at coordinate 158,399 of JAJJMB010016062.1, forward strand.
AAGGAAGGTCTGTAACCTTGAGTTAGCTATCTTTTTGAACAGTTACTTTGTTTTCTTATTAAAAAAAAACGACTTAGACTTACAATACGCTAAAGAGGTTGAAAGAGTACTGGTGCGTAGTGCAAGTACGTGGTTATTGGGGTGAAAGATCTAAATGTGGCCGATTCAGATAGTTCTTATTCACATTACGAATGTCATTGTATTTGGTTTCATGTCAATGTCGCTCCTACTTGGTGCTAAACAGCCAAAGTGGCTTATCACCTCTCATCTTCTCTTTTTGACTGCCAAAAAGTGATCCAGCCATCAAACTCATATTCCCCCTCAAAATCAAGAGCAACTAGAAAAAAGTTCTTTCCACAAAACTTGGGGCGGGCAGTGATAAAACATTAAAAAGTGCTACACACAATAATACAATATTACATAATATGGTGGAGTTTTATATTAGTGGGAGTTTATGCTGCATTAGTGATGTGGTTGGATAATCTTCAAAGGTATTGTTTTGATTTTTTTTTTATCAGAAGTGAAGAAATATATTAGAAGTGAGAATTTACAGGAAACCACTAGAGGTGGTCAATGAAAAGAGAAAAAAAGAAGAAAAAATACAAAAACTAAATGGAGATTACAGAAAGATGGATTCCCAATTGTTATGGATTGTACTAGCAAAGTTCAGATGCACCTTCTTCCCTGTTGCTGCTGCCCAACTGAGAACTAATGATTTTCCATCTATAACTAGGTCTTGATCAGTCCTGAAGAGGTAATCTTTCTCAAATATCCGGCAATTCCTCTCTCTCCAGATAATCCAAATAATGGCTGCTGGGATGAGACCCCAAATAAAACTTCCTGAACAAGATTTTTTTTTGTGATCCCAACAATGAGCTAAACAGTACAATGAGTTAGGGAAAACTCATGCCCAACTATTGCATGGAGAGTAAAAATCCCAAAATTTTCTTGTAACTTTACAGTGAATAAAAAAGTGCTAATGAGATTCTTCACCATCGCCACAAAGAATACAGCTGTTGTAGAGATCAAAACCCTTATTATTCAGATTGTCCAAAGTATTCAGTTTCTCATGAATTGCACACCATACCAGAAATTTAATTTTGGGTGGTATTTCTGGTTCCAAATAAAAGAGGCTGGGAAGTTTTCTACACCCGTGTTTGCCAATAACTTAGTATACAAAGACTTAACACTGAAAGTACCGGAGTTATGCATAGCCCATCTTCTAGTATCTGGTAAGGCGTCAAGAGGTGGAGGATTATCACCAATCTGCACAAGAAGAAATGCTAGTTCCATAGCTTTCATGTCAGATAATAATCTTTTGAAATCAAAGCGCCAGCTTCCGTCCATGGTTACCATATCGGCAATTGTGGAGTTCTTATTTCTGACTAGCCTGTACAATCTTGGAAAGGTGACACCCAACGAGTTTCTGCCAACCGAGATATCATTCCAGAAAGCAATTTGCCTTCCAGAATGAATATTTAAAGTTGAGTGAGCAGAGATGAAACTGTTAGTATCGGAAATAGCTCTCCAGCAAGAAACCCCATAAGAGTTTTAACAATATTAGGTATCCAACACGAAAAACTATCACCATACTTACCTGAGATGATCTTGTACCAAAGTCTATTTCTTTCTACACCGAATCTCCAACACCACTTAGCCAACAAGGCTAAGTTCATGATTTTAAGATTGCACACCCCTAGACCACCTTTCTCAATATGAGCAAATACCAACCCCCACTTGACAAGATGTGATGTTTTTGAGCTTGAGTTATGATCCCGTATGAAGTCTGTCATCTTCTTGTTTAGGATTTTAATGACTGAAGTCAGTGCCTTAAATAAAGAAAAGTAATATAAAGGAAGAGATGATAAAATACATTTGAGAAGAGAAAGCTTACCACCTTTTGAAAGATTGCACCCATTTCACATTGATAATCTTGCATCAAACTTCTCAATAATTGGATCCCATATATGTTTGGAATTTGATTTAGCACCAAAAAACATAACAAAATATAGAAACGAAAGAGAATTAGTTACACATCCAAGTTCAGAAGCCCAAGTATCTAACTCTGGTACATCTCATAGCAATGAGTCTGGTTTTGGAAGTATTAACTTTTAAACCAGCTATGTATTCAAAGCAATGAAGAGCCGAAATGTTCCCCTAAAGTCACACCAAAATGTAACCATGACATCTGACTTCACTAAAAAGAGAAAAAAAAGTGATTAAAACCCAACACATGAGGATTAACAATAATAACTCTATGTAGGAAGATTGGAATAATCAGTAGTTGAAATTACACCCATTGCCCATTATGTCATGAAGAAAATAAGGATGCTCTTGATAGCAATGATAATGCCTATCTCGCATACAACTAACAAGGTAAGTGCCCTTTTCTGTTGTGATTTTCATATATGATTACGAGTAATAATTAAAAATGCGAAATATCTTTCTGATAGGGGTGTACGGTGGTGTCCAACCCATGTAGAGATATTTTGCACTGAATCCTGCTATCACGCACTTGAAGATATAGCAAATACAATGAACATGCACTTTAAAATCGTTTCTATAACAACGAATTTCACAGATGAAAGGTACATGTTCATGGGGTGCTCTAGTATATATATGATAGCACACATATCTGGCATCTAAAATAACCGTTTTTTTGGGCACCACCCTTTTTTGGTGGGGGACCATTATGTGATAAGAATATCTACCCCACAATTATAAAGGGTGTCCTAAAAAGTAGAAATGACTAACCTACCCTTAACCTAATTTAATTTATAACTAACCTAACAAAATTAAATTAAAATTATAACAAACCCATAAAATTTAATTATTCACAAACCCATTATTTTTAGAGGGCTCATCTTCTTCTCTTCTTCCCTCTTCCTTGTCGTCGTCGATTCAAAGAAATTTCCACAAACCCATTACTTGTGATTCGTTTTTGGTTGATAAAATGTGTAGTAATCATTAAAATGAGTTGAAAATGGAAGTTGCAGAGAGAAGTTCGGCTAGGAATTATCTGAAAAACTTTGTCGAACTAGCCGAAGTCAGTTTTAATGGAGTTTTTTCTTTCATAGAAAAGTTCAGTTACGTCGCAATTTTTTTCTCCTAGCCGAAATTTTAGTCCGTTTACGTCGCAATTTTTTTCTCCTAACCGAACTTTTCTCTGAAAACCTATACATTGAGTTCGGTTACGTCGCAATTTTTTCCTCATAACCGAACTTTTCTCTGAAAGAAAAAACTCCATTAAAGCTGAGTTTGACCACCTGTGTCTTCAGAAACATTAGCCGAACTACACTTGCAGATGAGTTCGGCTACCTGTTCTTCGGATGTCGTAGCCGAACTTGTTTTACTTAGCCCAAATCAAGCTATAAAATTTCTCATTTTCAGGAAATTTTGGCCAATTCAAGGAACAAAAAACTAACATTGAAATATACCAAAGTAGTTTGAAGGTTTGGATTCAAGAAAAATCAAAAAAATCAAAACCCTTATTCTCCTCCTTCTCACTAATTTAATTTAACAAAAACAATTTATTGATTTAATTTTATACTAATCATTAATTATCTTAACTTAATGATTCAACTAATCATAATTAAAAAGGGTAATTTTGGTATTAAGATAAATATGTGGATAGGGGTGTTCTTAATTTACTTACCAATAACCTACCAGAAATGAAATCATGGTCCCCTCCAAAAGTGAGGGTTGCCCAAAAAATTGTTCATGGTAGGTTCCCCATGCTACTGTGGTTGGTGTTGCCGGCTGTTTGGCCCAAGTGGAGTCAAAAAAAGAGATCTCCCCCCTTGTGGCCGTGAAGACCCCTTTTATATGCTGACCATCTCCTCTTTCCATCGGCAGAAAATGTATTATGAGCACATAATATCTTCTTGCATACAGGGTAAGTGCCCTTTTTGTTGTGATTTTCGTTCCATTAAGATAAAGTTTCTTTGCTGCCACGCCTCACTGGGTGTGGTTTTAAACGGGCTTGTACAACTTTGTTGCCTAAGTAGAAATAGAACGATGTTTTGGGGACTACTCCAAAACAGTGTGGGACTACTTTGTGATTCAAATGTCCACTCTAAATTTTAAGGGGTGTCCTAAAAGATTAGGAAAGACTAATATGCCCTTATCCTAATTAAGGCTATAACTAATCCTAATAACCCACTAATTTAACCACTACCCACTAATCTAACCCCCAAATTAAAACCTAAAATCAGTTTCAAAACCATTATTTTTTCTTTTCTTCTTCTTCTTCATCTTCCTCTTCCTCTTCTTCTTCTTCTTCTTCTCCTCTTCTTCGTATACATCGTCGATTTGAAAAAAATTCATCGTCGATTAATCGATTTTAAAAAACAATGCGTTCTAAGCAGACACCAAGAATTCCCGGATTGAGTCCGGTCTGGCTAGCATAGCGAATCTCCCAAATCAATTCGAAGTTGATAAACAACTTCAAGCAAAGTTGGGAGACGAAGTGAAGCATCCAACATCAACCAAGAAGTCTAATTCTATCAAAATGAAAATCCGTAGGTAATTTACTTCATACCCATTCCTTTGAATCGTTTTTGGTTGAAGAAATCGATTAGAAATCATCAAAAACCATTGAAAATGGTTGTTACAGTAGAGATTTTGGCAAGGAGAAAATTTTAAAACCCTAGAATTTGGTAACCCAACTTTCAATATGAAGAACAGTTCGGCCAATTAGTAATTTTTAGGTGACCAAACTATGAATTTCGGTAAGCTCGCAAAAAAAAAAACGTAACCGAACTCCTTCTTTATATGAAACTTTTGAGTTCGGTTACCTCGATAAATTTATATAGGTAACCGAACTTTGATAAAATATAGTTCGGTTATGTCGCACTTTCTATGTGGTAACCGAACTTTGATCTGTCACATACAAACTTGTAGTTCGGTTACCTCGCAACTTATACCAGATAATCGAACTTTAGTCTGTTAACATTTTGTGTTTGATGTAATCCCATGTTCAATTTTATTTGATAAGACAATATTCTGTTTAGCTAATAATGTGGTTTTCATTCATTAGGAACAAAGGGAAAAAATCTAATCCCCACATAGCCGAAGATTTGAGAACTCCAACCCCTCGCGGTAGGATACATCTGGATTTCCGAAACCGTGGTACTAAAAATGCAAAACATGGAGGGGGATCATTACAGGAAGTCAATCAAGAGGTGATGGAGAATACAATTGATAATGTTATTGAAGAAGAGAATGATGATTAAGAAGAGCAAGGAAATGAACACCAAGGAAATGAAGAGGTTGAACAACAAAGAGAACACGTTGAAAATGTAGAGGAAGAAGAACAAGGACAGGGCAAAGAAGGAGAAGGACAAGAGGAAGTGAAGGATGAGGAAGAAGAGGGAGAGGATGAAGAGGAAGAAGAGGAGGGAGAGGATGAAGAGGAGGAAGAGTATGAAGAGGAAGAAGAGCAAGAAATAGTTCCTGTTAAAGAGAAAAAGAAGCGGAAGCCACCTTGTGATAGATACTCACACATTCCCCCTGATAATTTTTGTTTGCCACCTGTGAACCCAACTTATGGTACTCCAAATGATGGAAGGGCCACATTGTTTGGCTACAAACACTCATGGGCTGCGAAGATCTATGCGACAAAGGTATTCTTTAAGTTCATTCTTAACTAACAAAACGATTTTTTTTTGGGACATGTTTCGTCAAGTATTAATAGTGTTATGTTATTTTCGTAGGATCATAATGATGCAGTTCGTCTTATTCTTCGTCAAAAGGCGTCCAAATGAGATCTTTCTTTGGAGTGTGATGATTTTCAAGCAAAGGTGAAACAGTGTGTGTTATGGAGAGCTATTGAGTATGCACATGTGGATTTTGACGTTGTTGCCGTATCCGCATTTCTCGAGAGGTATTATCCCGAGACATATACAATGCATCTTCCATTTGGCGAGATGGGAATTACACCCGATGATTGCTCGAGAATAACCGTCTTACCATTGGAAGGTAAATGTCTTCGATTAGGCTACAACCCCACGATGCATTATGAAGCTCTTGAAGAATTGGCTCTAAAATGTCTAGGATGGGATGCAAGAAAGGCTCAATGTGAGTTTAGACGTTCTGTGAGGTCCCCTAAACGTGGCGATGAGTATAATCCAAGAGAGACAAATGGAGCCTTTAAGAAGAGGTTGAAGAAATTCAAGTTGGTAAAGTTGAAGGAAGCATTTGAAGGGACAAGAAAGAAGGTGGAGAAAGGAAAGTTGGTTATGGACCAGGAGACCCTTAGGCATCATGTCACCGCTTATTGGTTATATCCGCTAGGAACCGTCATTTTCCCCGACACTTATGGAAATAGGGTGGATGCACATTATCTACAGCTTTTGGAGAATCTCGATGAGATTAACAAATACTGTTGGGCCACTGGGGTGCTTGCTTTTGTTCTAGGAGAGATGAGCAAAGGGTCGAGGATTAAGACAAATCAAATTGGAGGTTACTTAACTCTTATTCAGGTGACCTTTTACATTGTTAGTTAGCAAATTATTCGCCTAAATTTTAAGCTTCCAAATCAATTTTCATGTATGTGGATTAATATTTTCGTATTTTCGCATAGGTTTGGATTTATGACCACTTCCCTTCATTGGGATTGGCTAGGGAAAAGACAGCTTATCCCTTTGACGAACCTACAGCGGGAAAATGGTTGTTTTTGGACGCACAAAAGAAGTCTAAAGAAGAGCAGTTGACTTCGTTGAGGGAGAAATTGGATAAAATTATGGTGAACGATGTGGTATTTCACCCATACGCCGTACCCGATGATGTCTCTGTAGATGAAGAAGATCTGAATGGTTTCTCTACCGTCTCGGCTTACTATGGACCAATTTGGTATCCTAATGGCTACGCAATATATAATCCAAGGAGAATACTAAGACAACTTTGTTGTGTCCAAATGGATCCCGACGTGGAGAATGAAAATTTCAATTTGGTGGTTCAAGGAACAAAGAACACCGAGAAATATTTTGTTCCAAAACATGAACCAACTCCTACGGTAGGACATTGGAATGCACTTCATAACTACTACCTACCTTTAGGTGATTGTGTACCTTGTGATGGAGATGTAAATGCATGTGATGAAGATTATATGGTGTTTTATCAAGAAATTAGTCATCCTTTTGTGATAAATAGAGAAAAACAAGCTAAGACTGATAAGGCGAAGGGGAAGGCAAAGGAGAGGGAGGCTAAGAGAGCTCAGAAGGAGATGCCTATTTGTGGAGAAGAAGCAAAAATGTTATGGGATAATGTGGTAAGAAAATGTCTTCTCTTATACTTCCTTGCTGTTTGAAAGTATTGAAAATATATTTACTTATGCTTTAAATTGGAATCAGGTGAAGAAGGGTACGAAATTGTTGAAGAAATTGATGGCAAAAATCCGCAGTGGAGAGCCGATGTCAACTAAGGAACAAACCTACTACTACGGTGAGTGGGAGGGTCTTATAACTAGAAGAATGATGGAGCCAAGTAGGTCTAAGCAATTGAAGAGGGGTCGACAACATGGAGAATGTTCAAGTCGCGCCGTGGAGGAAACCGGTCGAGTAGATGAAACCCCAAGTGATGAGGAAGTTCAACCTAAAACTCGTGGTAAACAAGGAAGTGGTAAAAGGGTTCGCCGTGGTGGTCGTTAGTGATTTCGTATGGTTTTAGTTTCAAAAAACTTCTTAGTTATGGATTTCGTATGGTTTAATTTCGTATGTTTGTGTGTTTTAAACAATTAGTTAAGGATTTCGTAGTTTGGTATGTATAACAACTTTTATATTTGTTTTAGAACCTTGTTTGTGTTTTTAATTTTAATTGGGTTTGTGTTTTCAATTTTATATGGAAGAAATTTTGAATACAGGATGTTTTTCGGCAACCTGAAATTTAAACACAGCTAACTGAACTTAAAGTTCGGTAACCTGTAAATAATTAATGGTCACCGAACTGATTTTTAGGCGAACAACTAAATACTACAAGGTTGCCGAAGATAGAGTTCGGTTACCTCGCAACATTTAAACTGGTTGCCGAAATCTTCCCTGAGGCTTCAGGTAAAAAGTTCGGTTACCTAAATTTCTGGCTTGTAACCGAACTTTCTAGTTCGGTTAGCATAGTATAATATCAATGGTTGCCGAAACTTTCTCTAAAGATTCATATAAAACATGAGTTTGGCAACCTGTATTTTTTCGGCAGGTAACCGAACTTAAGTTCGGTTGCCGAACTATTATCTGTCAACTCAATAGAATACTAGCATTAACTCGATAATCAATACCACACTTCAAAAAACATAGTATTACATTGATAAGCATACTTAGTTCCATTACATGTGTCATTTGATCATCATCAAGTGAAATTCGACCTTCATGTACAATTTCGTCCGATTTCGACAAAGCTTTCCACATCTCCATGTTATGCTCATACATAATACACCAACCCAACATTATATTGGAGTTAAAGGTAGGCCAATAAGAGTTTCTGGATATTGGAGGCATTGGACAATCGGGTTTTAAACGAAGGCCTATAAAGTGGTTGTTGTTAGTCAATGCCATCACACATCTCCTTCGTTTGAGTTGCTCGACACATACGGTTGTTTTCGGGGTGAAGGTGAAACTAGCATACTTTGAGAAATAATGAACCACACAATTAAAAGCCTCGGCGATTAGGTGTCCACATATCGGTATGCTCATCCAACAATCCCTTGTGATCGTATGGCCCCCATGAAGACGACGTTGATACTTAACAAATTGCTCATTGAGACTACCCACCCCATCGCACAACATTGTCTTGTAAAATGCCGGATTCTCCTTTAGTTTGGACAACAACCTTTGCCTTATATGAGTGATTGCACACCCATTATTTAGCTTGGCACCTTCGATGAAAGGCCCAAGTTACTGATTGACAACATGAAAACCACAATTCCCATCCGGAGGAACGTCGTCGGTGGACATAACGTATTCTCTAATGTATAGAGGTAGATCATTCAAATAGTATTTATTTGAAGCATCAAGATTCACGTCTAGGGAAGATGGTTGGATAGGGCAAATTGGAGACTTAAGCTTCAGGTCACCGGAAGATGGTTGGCTTGGTTGTGATGGACACATCATACCTTTTTTCTTCAAATCTCGCTAACTTGTTTCGCCTTTCTCCTCAATACTCCTACCCCTTTTCTTGGTTTGCTCCAAGTACATTTCCGCGGTATACTCATGGGCCGAAGGATCTTCAGTAAATGGGGTTTGCTCACTTTTCTTCTTACGTAACACCTTTGCATATTCTCTTAGTTGTTTTTTAGTTTCTTTTTTTCTTGGCCTACCTTTGCGTTTTCCTTTTGACGGTTCATAAACATTCTCCGAAGTTTGTGGATATATGATTTTCCTCATGTCATCCCAAAATATATTTTTTTGGAGCTTGTTCATGCCACAATACATCTCTAGTACGGTTCTACCCATGTCGTTATCACCAAACTCCTCTCCGACTTCTTCTCCCTTTGGAGGAGGGATGAAACTTAGATGCTTCCAATATGGATCAATGTCGCTTAAAGGGATTACACCATGCTCGTAATTGATTATCATATGGCGACAAGGGAGTTCCATAGACTTCTTCATGTTACATACACACACCTCATCCCTCTTGGTTTCCCACTTATCAATCAACTCGACTTCTATAATCAACAACTTCATACATTGCCGAGATACGTTGTAATGGATTCCCTTGAACAATGGGTGGTCAGCGTATTTTCCGGTCATTTTGAATATACGGCTTTTTTGGAACTTCTCTTTAATTATATCAATGTCGCGCTTGAAGTAATTTTCCATAGCATTCCACACGGTTACGAAATTATCAACACATCCAAAGAGATTCTTCTTCAACCGATGGTGAGCCGACTCTACTAAACTTGTCGCTTGATTTCCCAAGTGTTTATATTGGTTGGTACAGGCATTAACGAACCTCTCTTTGTGTGGTTCCAACCATTGGCGAAGAACATACGATACAACACCGGGAGAATCGGGAGTATCCCAATGGGAGATAAACTCCGCAAGATTTAGATGATACTCTTCCTCGGTAAGAAATCAACACAATGATTCCCATTCACTGTTGAAAGCAACCCAATTAACGTAATTTAGAGCGTATTGTTTTTCAACTTCCTCTTTTGCATCCGCTCGTTCATGTTTCGGTAGCATCTTAATCTCTTCATATCCTTTTTTCTTGGATGGACAAATTATTGGCTTGCACCTATTTATCAAATTACACCATTTATGGAATGTACAAAGCATATTGTGTGCTAATGGAAACACTACCTCTATTGCATTAATCAATGCGACTTCATTGTCGGTGAGTATAACCCCGGGAATATCATCACCTCGGAAGATTTCCTTAACTTGTTGTAGTGCCCAAATATAACTAGGTTCTTGCTCGTCCCTTAAAAAACAAAACGCCACGGTAAACGGTGACTGCGTCGAAGTACGCCCAACAATATTAAACAATGGCATCTCGTACTTGTTCGTCTTATAAGTACAATCCATTATGAGAACTTCATGAAAGCATTGAGCCAATTGAACACTCGTTGGATGCGCAATGAAGAGTTGTGTTTCTCTTTGGCCGAATCCACATCCTTTTGAACCGCGTAGTCTTTCTCTTTGGCCAAAGAAAAACAATTGTTGCATCACTTGTCTATCTCTCCATTCCTTCTTTCTAATTGTCACTATTGCATTATAAATGGTGGACAAAGATGAGTGGTTATCCTTGTTATCCTCCTTTAGTATTTGGAGCATTTGAATCGGTGAAAGACCCATTTTCCTCATTTTAGCTACCTTGTCCATCTCTTCAGGAGTTAGCTTGGCCGCCATGAAATGTCCTTCAAGATGCTCCGGACGAGGGTGGTTATGACAACCTTCCATAACCTTATAGAGAACCCATCCACCCAATTCTTCGTTGTAATTAAATGCAAGTTTGAATGGGCATTTAATCTTCTTTGAGAAAGTTTTGTTCTTCCTATTTTTCTTTCCTTTATAAACATAACCCTTCCTCTTGTGGCTTTTATCGGGATCACCGCTTCTCTCACAAACCATTTCAAAACGGGTTTTGCTTTCTCTCCCATTCAATACTAATACACACATGTCTTTTAGTGCATGTTGTCTAGCCCAACTCTTAGCCTCTAAAGGACTTTTGAATACCAAGTCATTCATGTAGTGATGGGATGTGTCATCGTACAAAATATCAACAGGGGTAGGTTGATTTTCCATTGGTTCTATTGGATCAGATGCAACCTACGAGTAATAGCACAACGTCAATACCAACTAAAAATAAGAAATACTTATATTTTCGGCAATGTAAACATAATATGCGATCCTGCCGAACAGAAAGTTCGGTTATGAAAAAAAAAAAGCGATCTTGCCGAACTTGTTCTTTGGAAATTTCAATACTGTAGTTCGGCAACATAATTAATACAATCGATTAAACCGAACTATGGAGTTCGGTTATCTATTCAATGAAGGTGATTTGCGAGCTTGCCGAACATAAAGTTCGGTAACAAAAGGAATAAACTCGACTGAACCGAACCATTAACTGTATACTCTATAAAATTAGTTCGGCAACGTTTTCTGGAAAAAGATAACCGAACTCTCAAAAACTTCCGTTAAAACAGAGTTTGGTTACCTGCGTATGCTGAAATGAGTAACCGAACTGCACATACAGGAGAGTTCGGCTACCTTTTTGGCAGAATTGCTAACCGAACTACTATCACCTAGCCGAAATTTCTTCCTGAAATTTTCGATTTGGCCAATTTTTTGCACAATTCAAGCTACATTAACTAAATTGAGACATACCTGAGTACCCATAACTTCATCTTATGGTTGTGACTGATAAAATTCATCATTTGGGTCGTTAGCTTGAGTTTGGGGAAAAAAGCATTCATCATCTAAGAAATAACTCATACTCGGATCGTTAGAAATATTGACAAATAGTTTAGGAGATGAAGGAGGTTCTGATTCTGAGGAGGAGGTATCATCACATGAATCACTCATATCATATTTACTAAACTCAAAATAATTTTTTTGGGTTCTTCCCTCTTTTTCTTCATCTTTTCTTCTTCTTCTTCTCCTTCTTCTTCATCTCATTCTAACAAAACTATCATATTAATAACTCACTAATCACTAACTAATCACTAATTAATCATTACACTAACACTAACTAATTTAATTACCAAGGATAAATTTGGTATTAAAAAAAATTTAGATAAGGAGTGACCCAAAACTACTTCAAATGTCCAAACAAAATTTCAAAGAGTAGTCCCTCACTGTTTTGGGGTAGTCCCCAAAACATCGTTCTAGAAATAGGGCTGCCCATTATGAACTTACAAGTTACAAGTGCCATTGACACCAAATTAGCTCTTGTTTTCCGTCAGTAGCTTGATTTCGTACACGAGCCACCAACATTTTTACTTTCTATACAAAATAAGATACTAGCTAATACAAATTTAGACAGTAATTATGACACAATTGTCAATTATGCATTCATCAGGAAATGGATACTCCAATGGGTTCTACCTTGATCTACTTCTTGGTTTGTTTGCCCGGTCCGAGAATCAGAGTTCATCTGTGTATAGTTGTCCAAAAGTCAAAATGCAAACAACTTCCTACAGAAAGGAAGTTTTAGCATACATTTTCAATTATGCATCACGCAATACTTTAGCAGCTCAACTTTTTGAGCATTAACAGGATTGCTAATGGAAGTTGTTTGGTTCGATGAGTCTGATGTTACTTGTGAAACTAATAATGTTTCACATTGATTTGCAGGCAAGAAGAAGTACTATCAGCTACTTCAGTTGTTGTGTCAAAGCATAAAAATGGTGGAAAAAATGGAAATATGCAGGGGAGAAGATTTTATTAGTATAATTTATCATCTGTTTTTTGCCGTCTTCTTTTTCACATCTAGGTGTTTACAGATCATTAACACGACAACGTTGATCTTTTGAAAGATACTATTCCAGAAGCACATATTATGTATGTAGTGACTTAAGAGCAAACTTACATCTAATATTATCTGTATGATTCTTCTTTGTTAACCGACTTATGAGCAAACTTTAGTGCCAATTCATAATCGTAGATAAAACCAATGGCAGAAGAAAAGGCAAAGTTGTGTAAAAACTGATTCACTACCTCTAAAATTTAAGGTTGTCAACAGATATACCTTTAAGCAGGGTTATCTGCTAGAATGCCTTTTATAACGAAGCATTCCTGCATCATTGCTCCAGCCTCCACGTTCACTTGATTACTGGTTACCCTTTACAAACTTTACACAGACTAGACAGCTTCCTGCAAGTTTCCTGGTTACCCTCCACGTTCACTTGATTATAGGCTGCACACATGTCAAAATTTTGAAAAGTGTTATGTTGAAGCCACTCGCAGAACCCTCCCAAATCCTAATTCAGCTGAAATAGTGAATTTGGACGGCTCAGACTAGCTTCAATCTCAGTAGAGACATTCTTACATTATCATTTAAATATCGAACTGAGCGACTCAAACCCAGCTCAAATCTGAAACTGTCATACAGAGCCTTGAAGCCATCCTTATTTAGGAAATGTGGGGAATTTCTAAATATAGGAGTTCCAATCTATCGTCATTCACCAAAAAGAGTTGTTAGTTCAGGCGCGTCACCCACATCAGTAATTTGTTCTGTCAACTTTTGTAACAACCAGTAAATAGCTTCGGCCTGGTTGTGAGTTTTATCTTTTGCTATGAACACTGTAACCTTACTATTCACTTCTATCCAACTATGCCCTGGTTCCTTCAATACCTCATTGCTATTCATCTTCTTCCTAACCTTCTCCACATCTGTCCACATACCTTTAGATGCTAATATATTCGATAATAGTACATAAGACCCACTGTCATTAGGGTCAACTGAGATTGCCATTTCTGCAGCATACTTTGCTAGCTCTAGGTTACCGATCATTCGACATGCACTGAGTAAACTTCGCCATACAGTTGCTGCAGGTTCAATCGGCATTTGATCAATAAACTCCTTGGCTTCATGTAGTTTCCCAGCTTTGCCTAAGAGATCAACCACACAAGCATAGTGTTCCATTCCAGGTTCAATGCCAAAACTTGACTTCATCGACTGAAAGTGGTTTAGCCCAATTTCAACTAATCCGACATGACTACATGCTGAGAGCACACCAATAAATGTCACACATGTGGGTTCTATTCCTTCGGCTATCATCTGATCAAACAACATCAAAGCTTCTTTAGCATGACCATGTTGTGCGTTTCTCGAGATCATTGAATTCCAGCACACAACATCTCTTTGGTTTATCGAATTGAATAGTACCCGAGCTTCTTCAATGCTCCCACACTTCGCATACATATCTACAAGGGCAATAGAGACAAATGGCTCTAAATCTAGACTAGTTTTTATAAGCTGGCTATGTAACAGCTGACCATTAAAGAGACTAGCTAGATCACTAGCAGCTGTTACAAGAGCAACAAATGTTATCTCATCAGGTCTTATTCTTGAAATGAGTAATTCTAGAAATAGCTTGAGAGCATTATCGCTTTGCCCACTTTGGGTGTACCCAGAAACCATGGCATTCCATACCACAATATCCCTTTCAGTCATCTCATTGAATATATGCCTTGCATCATCAACACAAAAGCACTTGCAATAAACATCAATTAGAGCACTACCAGTATATAAATCTAAAGCAACTCCAGATTTTACAGCAAGCCCATGAATTTGCTTGCTCAACTCGATGGTGGACAAAGAAGCTGTAACCCCAAGAAGACTCACAAATGTTAAGAGACTTGGACTGAATGATCTAAGCCTCATCATATGAAAAAGATCCAATGCCTCACAAATCCGGCCTTGCCTTGTGTACCCTTCGATCATGGCATTGTAAGAAATTACATTATGTTCATCCATAACATCAAAAGCTTTTCTAGCATCTTCAAGTGAAGTACATTTTGCGTACATATCGATCAAACCATTTTTTACAAAATCATCAGATTCAAGATTGGCTTTTATAATATAAGAATGAACTAGTATTCCCTGTTTTAAAGCTTCAAGTGAACCACATGAAGACAGGATACTAGTGCAAGTAAACCCATCAGGTCGCCAACCTAAACGGGTCATATCCGAGAATATTTTCATAGCATCCTGGTGAAACGAATTCTGCATATACCCAGCAATCATAGTGGTCCAAGAAACGACATTCTTAAGAGGCATGTGATCAAATAATTTCCTTCCTATCTTAACTTTACAGCACTTACAATAAAAATCGATGAGCACATTAATCACTGAAATATCTGTTTCCGTCCCATTCCTCAACACATAAGCATGGATTTGTTTTCCTCCTTTAAGAAAATTCAAAACAGAACAAGCACTGATAACACTTGAGAGAACATACCTATCAGGAATAACATCAGTTTCCCTCATTTGGTGAAATAAATGCAAAGAAACTTCACTTTTACCACTTCGTGCATACCCCATAATTATAGTAGTCCAAGTCACTGCAGTTTTCCCTGGTAAATTATCAAAAACTAGCTTTGCTTCTTCAATATCCCCATTTTTACAATAAAAATCAATCAAAGAGGTACCCACATATAAATCCTCATCAAGACCCAATTTAACAACCAACCCATGAACTTGAATTGCTCGTTTTCCATCTCTCAACTGTGTGCAAGCTCGAAGAACACCAGATAAAATGAAATCATTCGGATTCTCATACGACGATACCTGAAATTTCTCAAATATAACCAAAGCTTCTTTACCCTGACCATGTTGAGTATACATGGATATCATTGAAGACCATGTTATTAAATTCCTCTCAGACATTCTATCGAACAGTAACCGCGCTTCATTAAGACAACCTGATTTCGAATATGTATTTAGCAGAACATTAGTCAGAAACAATTCTGATTGAAACCCTGAAACTATGATAACTCCATAAACTTTCTTGTAAAAGAGATGAGGTTTGTTTGGGACGTGTGTTTGTAAAAGTTCTGCCAGCTTACGCTTTCTTTTATGGAATTCAATGTTGTGTAAAATGTGTTTCTTTGAAAGATGAAGAAGAAGAGAAGATGATTGCCGAGAAGAGAAATTCAATGCTAGATTTATTGATGTAATTTTTCTGAAAAATCCGCAGAGAATTCTCATTTAGAAGACTAAATTTGAAAACCTTCATTGATAAAGGTAACAGACATGTTTCTGGTATATACAGTTAAGGACTGGAAATGGAAGTTTGTTTCTGGCGGGTATAAATAGAAGCTCAAAAGTGTTTTTTTTTTTTAACTTTTCCTGAAAAAGTTCGGAAGCTAAATCGGGAACAAAATTTAAAATGAGTTCTAGAAGTAATTTTGTGAAGGTTAATGCAAAAGTGTTTTTGCTTCTCCAGAAAAATAAGTCATAAACAAAATCATTTTACCTTTAAAAATAGTTTTATATTTCCTATTTTTTTTGCTTCTAAAAGTTAAAATGTAGTTTCTAAAAGACATTTTTAAGAAAAATATACTTCTGGTATCTAAACACTTTAGAGCATCTCCAAAGGATCCTCGGGTCTTTCCTACGTGTTATTCCCTTGAAGACATCTTTAAGATAAAAATTCCTTAGTTTTAGGAATGGAAAATAAATCTTCTTAT
>JAJJMB010016062.1:181796-230264 GCA_023531105.1 Papaver atlanticum
GGTGAATGTTTTTGTTGCACTACAGGTACCGATATATCGCAATATGCCAGAAGGGTGGTCTGAAGATATGCTTGCAGGTGCAACAATGTAAATACGTCTACATGATTTTAAAGTGAATTTTTCATCTATACATGAACCTTATATTTGTTTTTTTATTGCAGGATCCAAATACGCGGTAGTTATACCTCCAACATAAGGGAAAGACTTTTATGTATCACAATTGCTACCTCATTTTCAGGCATCACTTTTCTTATATGGACCCCCAATTGTTAGCTCGTCGTTAAGGATAATTGCATCAAATAAATTGGTTTTGTGGGTCCACTACTTTGTAAACCCTCACGAGACTAAACTCGTCCACCATAGCCACTTGGTGGTTTAAAGGATTGTTGCGCGGGTTAAGTGCAACCGCGGATCCAGCGACAAGAACATAGTTATGTTATTTGATCATGTATTATTAACATAAATAATACTATTTATTTACTTTCGGTTTTCTCCCATAATTTTTTTGTAGTATATCAGTTCCCTCGTGATTCTGACATCATCAATATTATTACCACCACGGTTTTGAACTATTGACATAGAATTAGCACGTCCTACACAAAAGTAATGAGTGTAATGATATGGCCTATTCCAAGTTGTATTTCTGATATTATCAATTTAAAAACAAAAGTCCCTTTTAAGAGATTACACATCCATGACGAGTGACTGCAAGGGAGGGATGAAACATCCGTTAAGAGTCACTGCAAGGGAGGGACGACACATCCTTGATTTTTCCTATAAATAGAGTCCTGGGTATTGATATGGATTTCACAACCAAATCGTGAACATCTTATTCATCCAACATGAATGTTAACTTCACCGTTGAAGAAGATACTGCAATCATAGCTGCATGGATTAGTGTAATGAAATCTCCGGTTACAGTTGATGTTGTAGCACCACCATATAACTTCTGGGAGCTGGTCTATTCTCATTTTCTAGAAAACTTTCTGAATCCAAACCATAGATCAAAGCAATCTTTAAGATACAGGGTTGGTAGTATAAAAAGAGATGTCAAAACGTATGTTATCATCAAAGCTACGCTATTTAGAGACTTTCCACCGGCATTCACTACAGCGGAAATGACGATCGTAAGTAATTATAATTTAAAAAAGGTTTTTATTTAAAAAATAATACAATGAAATTTACTAATTTGAGTTTTTTTTACTACGTGTAGGAAACAATGGCGAAAGCATCTTTTCGTGAAAGGCATGGACGCCATTTTAGGTTTTACGAATGCTATCTCCTTATGAAGGACAAAAAGGATGACTACAATCCAAGAAGGTTGTTTAGGCACGGATAGAATCGTAAATACTATGTATTTTCAGGTTTTGTTGGTAAACCTCTTGTAAACCATCCCGAGACACCACTCGGTCGCCAGGGACGCTTGGAGGTTTAAAGGCTTGTTGCACGTGCTAAGTGCATCCGAGGTGCCTGCGACAGTGAGTTAGGTTTCATAGTCAATAACTAATCAGTGAATTGTATTCACCCATGTTGGAGAATAATAAATTAGTAATTATTTTTATAACTTTTGTGGAACTACTATCAATATGGGCTTACTACATTAATTTGAAAACAGATTGCACCAATTAAGGCGGTGAAAATAAACTAATACAACTAAACATTTTTAAAATTAAAAACATAATAATAACTTAATTAAGTATGGACTATTGTTCAGTTCATAGCTAAACATAGTTTTTTTAACATTGGTGAATTTAAAAAGCAAACAAATCCGCAATTAAAAGAAAATTACAACAAAAGAAAATTATAACTCCTTGAGTCTCATCGGTAACTTGCATAATTTTCTTCATCTTTATCTTCATCTTCATCCTCAACCTTATTATCACCGTCATCTTTCGGTGCTTGATTGCCGTGTGTAGGTAGTCCGAGTCGGGTCAAAATAGGATTCTGGAGTCTCTCCATTGCAGCTCTTTGTAATGGAGGTATTTTCCTCAAGTTTCTCCCCATAAGGTTCACTTATGTTTGTTGCTTTTGTATATACAAATATTCATGAAACATTGCATCACTTGTGGCTAACGAGGCTAATTTTGCGGTGTTGTTTTCCCTCATTTGATCGGCAATTCTAGTTTCTCTTCTGTCGACCGCGTTAGCTTGTGCAACGACCCTCTTCAACCTATCCGTACTGGGGAGTTCTCTCGGACCGTCTTCTTCATAGAATCTCTGACAGCGGCCTTGGATACTTGTTCCAGATCAATCTTCTGTATCGGCATTCAAATCAATCATGGATTCCGGATCTGAGTTGGGAAAAGGAGTCGGAG
The DNA here is from genome assembly GCA_023531105.1 of Papaver atlanticum. Lineage (NCBI taxonomy): Eukaryota > Viridiplantae > Streptophyta > Magnoliopsida > Ranunculales > Papaveraceae > Papaver > Papaver atlanticum. The sequence continues at coordinate 184,112 of JAJJMB010016062.1, forward strand.
CCGGTTGAGACTATGGACGGTTTTTATTTATTGTCTCCGGGTTCATATCCTCCATAGTGTCTTTCCATATTAGGAAAACTTGCTCAAATTTCCAAATTTTCGTGGGCGGGCCCATTTCATATCGCCTTCGACCTGCTTAATGCTGCAACACATATGAAAGACGTATTAATAATCGATTTCAACAAAAAAAAAACAACAACTATAAATACAATAATCTTTGTATGGTTTCCTAACCCTTTTACCTTAAGATCAGCGTCCCAACCGCTCGGTCCATTTCTTAGATATGGGGTAATAGCTGCGGCATACAACTTACACTCCCTTTTAAGGATACTTGCTCGGTGCTGTAGAGAACCTACGCTTCGTGTGGTTGGATTTGAAAATTGTTTGTTGTATTCTGTCATAATTCGATGCCAAAATCTCTTACCGGTTTGTTGATGTCCGAAAATTCCATCTCTTGTGATACTGACCAAGGCTCTTGCTAGGGCTACATCTTCTCTGGTGGAAAAATTGACCATTTTTGAAGGAAAAATAAAAGGTATCAAGAGATAGATAAGATGGATTGATGAAAATTTACAGTTTGGTGTGATAATTACTTCACAAACCAGACGTGTATATATAGGCATCTCAAATTAAATAGAGCCGTTGTATGTGTGATGATGATAACCGCATGATGATTATGCCCGTTGAGATCATACGGCTCAAAACAAAAGCGAGGTTTTGAACATCGCCTGGCGATACCAGCTTCCTCACCCAGAAAATTTGAACGTTGGAGCCAGGGTTTTCAAGCAGGTAGATATTTCCTCTCGTTGATCATCTAACGGCTCAAAAAAAGCGATGCCAGAGTCGTATCCCAGGCGAGGACTGAAGTCTCGCTGTATTTTGAGCCACTAGATTTTCAACGGACAGAAGAATCTGACCGTTAGGCAATCCTCCAATTTACAGGTATCCATTTAGGTGCGCAATGAATATAAATATCGAGTAGTTAACTTGTTTTTAAACCACACCCATTTCCAGTATTCTTCAATCTTTGAATTATTATTTTTTATCTTTCATTTATCAATCTATTGTAATTATCAAAACCTCATTGCTCCAATTTGTGTGCTCCATGGATTATTTCAGAACACTAATAAGAATGAAAGCGGGGGCTAATTACGAAATGGATGATTCAGACAACGATGATGCTGTATTAGCGTATCAACAAATCGTACACAGTTCTCATGATTTATATCAACCGGTACCGGTTCAAGTGACATCAAGGGAAATAGTTCATAGGGACCGTGTCGCCGCCGATGCGAGGATGATGCAAGACTACTTCAACTTCAACTGTGTTTACGGGAAGAAAAAAATTCATTATCGTTTTGGTATGTATCGACCACTATTTCTTCGTATCTTAAGAAAAATTATAGAGATGGACCCTGAGTTCAAACAACGTCCCGATGCTGCTGGAATTATGGGTCTCTTACCCCACATGAAAATGATTGGCGTCATGAAGTGCTTGTGCAAGGCAGTTCCTCCGGATAACATTGAATATTATACAGCAATGGGTGTGTACCATCTATAGGTATCTGAAGAGGTTTCTTGATACATTGATATTTGGTTTTAACGATGAATACATGCGTAGGCCCTCCCAGGATGATGCGGATAGGTTGTTGAGGGAGAATGCTGCGCGGGGTTTTCCTGGGATGCTAGGAAGTATTAATTGTCTCCACTGGCATTGGACGGCCTGCCCAACTTACAGGGAGGGTCAACATTATTTAGGGCATAAGATAGCACCCACGGTCATCTTAAAGGCGGTTGCTTCTTTCGATAGATGGTTTTGGCATGGATATTTTGGAAAGCCTGGGTCAAACAATGATATAAATGTTTTGAACCATTCTGATATGTTTGACGACGTCAATAATGGTGTTGCCCCTTGGTGTGAATATGTCGTAAACGGGCACAAATATACCGAAGGTTACTACTTGGCTGATGGTATATATCCAAGGTATAAAGTACTAGTGGCTTCTTACAAAGATGCGACCCTAAGTCGAAAAAAGAATCTTTTCAACACATACCAAGAGGCAAAGAGGAAAGATGTGGAAAGAGCTTTTGGTATTATGAAACGCAAATTTGCTATTGTAAAAAATCCATGTATGTATTAGAAAAAATCAGATATGAAATCAATAATGAGAGGATGCATGATAATGTACAACATAGTTGTAGAGAACGAGTATCGTGTAGAGGATTGGGAATGATGGCGGAACAACCAACTCAACCAGTGGATAGTGATTTTAGAATGCCCGCCGTTGTTCTTGCGGACCCAATTACTTGGGAAAGGCTGAGGTTGGATCTCACAAAGCACATTTGGTCATGGGACGGGTTTCCAAGAAAACGCACCAATTATTATAGACAACCCTATAGACGTCCACATGAATTCAGAAGACATTGACCCTGAAAATGATGATTATCCGCCTGGAGATGAACCGGAGGTATACAAGAACTTTTTCGATGATGGAGAATAATAACATTATTTTATTATGATGTATTTTTTAAGTAATGTGTTAGAGTTCCTTTGTTGTTTCAGTATTTCTTTAAATTTAAGGTGCAGTAAGATTATCTTTGTAATGTGTGGGCTTCAATAATAAATACAAAACATGGTTTTAGCATGTTTGTTAAAACACTGGGTGATTTATTATAATTTGTGGAACAAAGGAGAAGGATTGAGCTAAAAATAACAAAAACATTACAAAATAACACTTTAATAAACCCTAACCCATTGTCTCCGGTCACACGACTGCACTTACCATGTGCAGCATGCCTTTAAAACCCTAGGTGGCCCTAGAGGACGAGTTGTAGTCTCGTGAGGGCTTACTTAGAGGTATACCCACAAAACCTTATTTTTTATAACTACTCCTCATCCGAATTTGGGGAGTGGGGTGGGGGGTGGGATCACACCTTGGTGTTAGCTCCGGATTAAAGTCCGGTAAGTTACCCTTTAAAATTAAGTAGCAGTTGTAGAACTTAAAACAGTGTCGATTGTCTTCCTCATACTTTCGTTTTGCAATGAGTTCCTACAACTTCATATCAAAATATCAAATTACTATGGACATTGAGATAACACCAAAAATATATAGGGAATAAAAAATAATAATCACTTACGATGTCTTCACAACTTAGTCGAGGGGATTCTGTCCGATATATATTTATTTGAATTTCTACATAAGTTCGGACTGCTCTTTTGATCACGTTCACCCTACATTGAATGGAATGACTATTTCTATGGTGGTTTGGTACAGCCTCTGTAAATCTATCCATAACTCTCCCCCAAAACTCGTTATTGATAATTAAAAGATTTATGTAATCTTCATGTTGTGCAACGGTAACCCACGAACTAATCAAGGCTACGTCTTCTCGATCGCTAAAGTTCACTATCATTAAGAAGATGGAAAAAAAAACTAAACCACAATAATAATAAAGAGGAGAGATAAGAGGAGTATAATCTTTAACTCGGATAGAAGGCTGGCTTGGTTGGATGTGTGTTACTGGGAAAATAAGGATCCTATTTATAAGGGTTTATGAATTATTGATGTCACTGTTCTGTGACACCAAACGAATTGACAATACGATTGCTCACAACACAATAAGGATCCAAATCAAGTACTATTGATTTGAGCTAAAAAAGCTAGTGCATTTATTGAAAAAAGATTCCGAAAAAAGATACAAGACAAAAAATTTAAAATTTGAGTTTATATAACATTACTACCTTATAGGATTACTGGTGAAAATGTATAAAGTTGTCATTCCCCTGTTCATGGAGATCATGTAAGCAATAATACAAGGAAAAAACAAAACGCAAATGACAACACAAGACCAATAAATGTTGTCTGAATTAATGAGTACATATAACTTATGCAGAGGGTACTGTTTACAAGTCAAAGATAAATCGATATATATAAAACAAACAAACAACTTTTTATTAAAGTTAAAAAATCTAATACATATTGAAAAAAGATTCTGAAATAAAGAACCAAGACAAATTTATTAAAATATGCCATTGTCGCTGGGAACACGGTTGCACTTAGCCCGTGCTACAAGCCTTTAAACCCCCAGGTGACCCTGGAGGACGAGTTGGGTCTCGTGAGGGCTTACATAGAGGTATACCCACAAAACCTGTGATTAAACTAATACAACGATAAAATAAAATGAAGAACCACACAACCACGTTATTCGTTTTATATACGAGTACCAAATATTTCATTTCATCTGGAATGTTTAAACGGACGCATATGTTCTGCTGCATACATGTCCATCGTCATATCCTTATTACCATTTGCAAGAACAACATACTGCCTAAAGAGCACAAAAAACCTCTTTATTATGATTAGCCGGTGCTGGAGTTGCTGGAGATTCCTATAGGTATCATTGTCATTCGTACGATTAAAATCGTCAGTAACTCAACACCAAAAACGCTTTCCCGTTGAACTGTTTCCCTCATCTAAAACTTTGCAATAGCTTAGGACCATACCATAATCCTCCGCAAGTGAAAAAGCAGGCATTTCGGTGGTGATTCTAACAGGAATATAATATGAAACAACACAATTTTGGGATGAGGAGGTTACACTGATTGGTTGGTTTTAAATAGGTGTGATGCTATACATGTTAAAAGGAATACGACAGGTTGGAATTATTAAAAGGCCACAGTGGTGACCGATATCCTACCTAAATTTTCGATAATATAGAAAGGATACGAAACTAACAAAAATGGTGGACCACAAGTGTAATAGGAAAATTAAAAAGATTTATAAAATAGTGGATCCCCAGTTACGGAAAACATACAAAGCGACAATAGAAGAAAACACACAAAACTAATGACAACTCTTATAATAGAGATACTCACTAAATACTCAAATAAAAAACGAATCTCTTAAGCATATTAGCCCCACCTCCATTTTTTGGGAGGATCACAGCTCATAACTTCGGTGGGGTTTTTAAACTAGGACGGCACTAGACTACCACAATAATTAAATTTAAATTGCATAAAATCAAATTTCTCTATTTCTTAGTGCGAGATTCAAATATCAAGGCGGCTTCGAAATGATAAAAAAGCTCTTTTCTCCACCTTGTATAAGCATCCTGTGCCGCATACCGGTCATCTATGTGCCTGGCGAGAAACTCATTGTACTTGGTGCACAATTTCCTAAAAAGAAAGAATCTATCACTGACGTGGGCAGCTTCATAATAAAAGCGTGGTTCTTTCCGGTTATCGCCCATACTTCCTACGAAAGGACCATCCCGTACTTGTTGCCAAAATAAACTCTCATGTTGATGTTTTCTGGAAGATCCTTGACTAAGTAATAATTTTTAACCCATTCGGTCTCTTCCTCAACTTGCTTCATTCTTTCCCTTAGGTTGTGTTGATCTTCACCTCGTTTCTTTGACGCCATTTTCGCTTCATATTTTTTCACAGCCTCTGGCAATGTTATGCTTTCATAAGTTATAGGTTTTCGTTTGCTGTAGAACTCATCCATTACATTAATAAATTTTTAGGTGAAAAAGACGAAGTTGCATTTGAAGTTGCCTGTTTGCTTCTATTCCGTATCTCTTCTTCCATTTCGGTAATTGATTTGGTTGGTCGCTTGCATCTTTTAAGTATGTTTTCGATAGTTGATGATGATGGAGTTGACATCTTAAAATGAAAAAAAATAACAGTGGAGAAAGATTTCTGTGAATAAGGTAGTGTATGATACTTAATAGGTTATCCTCTTTATATACACACAAGGGAACAACGGCTATAATTTAAATTTATTTGAAAAATAGCTTTAATGCTATACAGAGTATTGGGAAAACTACTTATATTTTTAAATTAAATAACACCCCTATTTCCGGCATACTGACAAGCAATATTCACCGAATGAAACCTTGGAAAACCGACAAGTTGGAGGGCCAATACTTTATTTGGGAAAACTACAAATATTTTAAAATAAGTACATTATTTTCGGAATACTGCCAACCTATAAAAGCTGAAGAAGACGTTGGAACCCTGAAAACGCGGAGAGCCAACACTTTTATTGGGATAACAACAAAAATTAAAGTTAGTTGTTTTGCAAAATCAATAAAGCAGGTTTTAATTATTGATTACAATATTGTGTTGGATACCATGGAAACACTATTAAAGGAATCAGAGAGAATACGAAAGACGTTGGAACCCGAGAAACGCGGAGAGCCAACACTTTTATTGGGAAAACGACAACAATTAATATTGGTTGTTTTGAAAAATCATTAAAGGAGGTCTGCATTATTTATTACGATATTGTGTTGGATACCCTGCAAACGCTATTAAAGGAATCAGAGAGAATGCAAGTTGGAAAGAAATCAGTGACCCATACCACACAAAATAACATAATGCACCCCTACCACAAGGTGTATCACAAGTTTGTTCAAACAGATACAAAAATGTCCAAAGACGTCTAGTCAACATCAAACTAAAGATGGCAAAGGAAATTACAAAACTAAAAAAGTTAAGATTTTTCTTTAACATGAAAACTAGTTTGCAAAAACTTTTTTTTTTGTCATTTGAAGCTCATGTATCAGGTGGGGTATCCATAACACTATCAAAAGAGCCATCCATCGAAAGTCCAATGTTGAGATCCATACCCATCGAATCTTCTACCTGACTCCCCAAACCAATATCCATATTTTCTTGATATACACTTGCATAGGGGTCTTCCGTTCGTTGAACAGGCTGGTAGCATTCTTCAAGATTATACATAATAGTACCTGATGGTTGGGGAGTTGCCGCAACACCTTCATGTTGTAGAAACGTACCGTGTAGTGTCTGTTCTTCTTGGAATTGGGTAGAACTATGCCAAGTCGGTGTCCCGCCTGTGGTAAAACCGGAAGAAAAAGAGATCCCACGAAGACAATACTTTCTTGTATGCCCATGCATAATTCTTTTAGATTTATTGATAAACATGTGTTGCTCGAACATCTTGTTCAACAATTCCTCCTAAATAAATTAATAAATAAATAATCCATTTCACTACAAATTAAACGATTAATCCATCAAACAAGGAAAAAAAATTAACGTACTTACCCGTGGCGCGGTAATATGATCAAAATTATAGGGATAAGATGTTGGCCTCGGAACCACCAAATCTGAAAGATCACCATTAATGTAAACTGGTAAACGCCAGTTAACTACCGGAAGTTCACTCAACGACTCGTCCTCAGGATAATCGTTATATGACTGAGCCATCATGTAAGGAGGTGGACAGGATAGTCGACTTCGACGTGTACTATCAACTACACCAATCACATCATGGTTCTATATGTGTGTTACTCTTTCAGGATAAATTTTTCTACAAGTCGTCTCCTTCCACGATGCATTGTAAAACTCAGATTAGGGGGCAACATGTAATGATGTACGGCTTCAACATCAATCGGCTGGACTGAATCTAAATCGGGGGGATCACATGGGATAACTATTCCATCCGTAATCTGACGCAAAAATCTCTCACCGAGGTACACACTCAACCTCTCGCCCTTCCACCCATAGAACACAATTCTTGTATTTGATAAGTTTTTGGCCACCTGAACCTTTGGAAATTCGCTGAACTGATCATCTCTCTAAGGTTTCCATTTTATAGCTTGTATAGTTCTCATGTCTATCTGGTGTCTGGCCGTAATAATTGAATCCTTGAAGCTATCAATTTGAATTCGACGATTTTCCTTCCTAAATAATAAAATTACGGGATACATGCACTGATTATTGATGATAGTCTCGTCAATTCTCAAAAGTGGTTGGCAATTTCGGAAATAAAAATAGTACCAATACTCTATAATATTCCACATCCCATCGATTTCACTACGATCGCTAGAGGTCCATCTGTCAAGGCAATCATATAAATTTCCCAATGCAGTACTACCCATATCATATTCGCCCAAGTCATGCAAATTCACCATCAATTCTAACCATCCCTTTTGTACTCTTGTCGTGGTGTTGCCTAATAAAAATCTACCAATACACCACAATAAGAAAATTCTAGTCAATTCTTCTCATACGCCACTGTTATCTAGGCCATCCCTACTAGTAATGTAGTTTACAAGAAAACTGATTGGAATGCCACTAGCAGAAGAATCCCATAAACCAACTTTATCACCCCTAAAACCTTGTCTCCTCGCTTCCTCAAAAGTGGCTGCTCTTGCATCCCGGTTTTCTTTCACACAAGAAAGATACGTGCTATCATATCCTATATAATTTGTATTCTTCAAACCAGCAGGTATTCTTGGCAACCTTCGTCCAACACCTATTGGAATACCGGTTAGCCTTACAAAATTTAAAGGTGTGATTCCTAAGAAACATCGCACAAGATAAATCTAATTGAAACACCGAAGAAAAACCACACCTTTGTAACACAGCCAAGGCTTGAGGATTATCTTTCACCACTATGTCATAATATTTCTTCACTTGAGACCAACTTGTTTTAAATTGCAAACACCTATTTTTGGATAAACCATCAATACTTTTATGATTTTCATCACCCTTCCTAGACAAAATCTCACTTGACGCCATGGCAATTGACTACAATGAAAACAAGCACAACATATATCACTCCCATTCATTCATTCAACTACATAAATTAACCAAACACTATAAATCAGTAAATTTTAAATTTTTATCAAAATTGAAAATTTTAAAAATTAACCAAACACTATAAATCAGTAACACAGTTCATTCATTCAACTACATCTAAATTTAAAAAAAAAAAAAAAACACCAATTTTATATGTGTCTCCATTAAACCCTAAAACCCTAACATACCAATAACAATAAAAAATCCAATTAAAGAAATTAATACTAGCAAAACACACATCAATTAACCATCAACATAACATATTACCAAGACAAAATCAATAACAATCAATCAACAAAAATACTACAATAAAAAAAAAAAAAAGGTTCAATTTCATACCTCTCTTTTAATTGGTGTTTATATTCAAATTAATTGAAATCATAGCATCACCATCCCACCAATAACAAACCCCTTCAACGGATTCACTTGATATTCCAATAATCGATCACACCTCTAATGGGAGAAAAGAACCAGGAGAAGAAGAGAAAAAACTGAAAAAGAAAGTGATGAACTCGAATGGGGGAGGAGAAACTGAAGTTTGGTTTCTGTGAATAATCTTGGCGAGGTTGGGCACCTCGCTTCAACTCTGGTTGACCGGTCAAGCGATGTCACCAAAGTCGCTTTTATCTTTTCTGGCAAGCGACGTGTTGGGCCTCACCCAGGCGACGTGTTGGTCCTCACCTATATCGAAATTGCCTACCTCACCACTACACTAAGGCTTCTCTTCAGCGTGACGTGGCGTCACTATGCAACTCAGATTTTCCTCCTCCACTACACTCATCCTCATATCCTAAAAGGGACCCTCTAAAACCAGAGGATCATGTAAAGGATGAAACTATAACCACCTTCCACGCCATCTTCACGTTGCTTTTAGAGGTTTCCATTGGAGATGTGTTTTCTCAAATTATCCTAAAATCCAATGTGGCCTTAGATCCATTGGAGATGTTTTTTCTCAAAATATCCTAAAATCCAATGTGGCCTACAATTTAGGAAGTGGAGAAAGTCCCATTGAAGATGCTCTTATCAGGCCTATTCCTTTGGATATATACACCCACCATGCCCCTGTTTAAATGGCAAACAAAATTGGCTAACACCTTGTTTGTTTACATCTGACTCGCGATCTGGGTCTGAGTCAACCCATGACTCTCAACGAGTCAGATATAAGACCGTTTTTTTTTTTTTTTTTTTTTTTTTTTTTTTTTTTTTTTTTTTTTTTTGAATCTAATCTGACTCGGCCTCTGAATCAGACTTAACCTATGACTCGAAGCCGTTTGAGTCAGGTATGGACATACCCCTGACTCATGGACCAATCCATTGACTCAAATATTTTGTGTCGGCTGAGTCAGATCCAGATGAGTCAGGTGATTTCAGTTAGTTCCAGACAACTCAAATCCAAACGATTCAAATGAGTTAGGAATAAACAAACAAAGTGTAATTGTAAAATATACCACTTAGACATGCGAGATAAAGTCGTTAGCGAGCGATAGAGACTTGATAGCCCGAGAGAGATTTGGTCGTTCGGGAAATTTTTTTTATCGCTAGCGATAAAGATTCTGTTTCTGAGTAGTTATTTTAGTTTTTATATTCTTCTTCTCTCATACTTTTTAGTTATTATTATATATATGATTATTATATAAGGGTCTCACTCGGTATTTTATAATACGTAAATGATAAGTGTACCGTGGGTTAAAATGCCACGGTACCGAGTGACACAAAAAAGGTGGTCCCCAGCCCACCCAATAACCTTATCCCCTGTTAATTCATGTTAGGAAGATTTGCATGGCTGCTAATGGGGGTACCATTTTGCTTGGGGGTGTACCAATCCCTTACCAAAGCATGTTTTGTCTTATTTGCAATTTGGTACACCCCAAGAAAAATGGTAACCCCTATTAGTAGCATTGCAGATTTGGGTCCCACTCTTTTTATTTCACTCGGTATAAACAGCGAGAACCGGCGATATACTTAACCTCCCTTTATAATACCTATAAAATTTATAAGGACCCCACCAAATACGCAAGAACATAATTTTTACTTATAAGGGTTCCACAGAACAGGGCCATATATATTACTTTATGTTGAAGGGCCCATGCCTATGGATGTGAGGTCCAAAACGGAAGCCTTTTGGTTTTCCCTTTCCCATGTATATTAAGGATACTGTTCCATGTAACCCTATTATTCCGATAATGAAATTAGTCTCTACCTCTTTACTTTCTTTTCCTTTTGACTGCAAAACGTTATCATGCACGAGCTCTAACCCCACGGCAATGGATTTTAATTTTTTTTGGGTTGCTATCAAATTTCTAAAGGATTGATTTGGATCCGTATTTATTTTTATCTTATTTTCAATCAAATACACTACGTTGGAATCATTGGAATCGTTATCGTCAAATCAAATAAGTTGGATCATTTTTTTTCCATGATTGATTAGAAAAAACAAAAAAAAAATCTATACTCCATACCATGATCTTTTTTTTCTTTCTTTTCCATGATTTTCCATTTTGTTCAAATCAGTAATGCAAAAATTGATTTGAATCTGTTTTGTATACCATGATTATATTATATTCTATTTTATAATCATATATCCATACGATTGATTGAATAATATGCATATCTATATGTAATGTTAGGGCATTAAGATTGATTTGATTCTAATACATACTGTACATTTTTTACCCTTGCGGCGGCTGATTGCCCCACAATTTCCCATTCTCGTCTGTTGTGCGAGGAAGACAACATTAGGTCAGGAAGGGAGCAACTCAACCAGGCCCAACTCGGTCTGATCCAACCAGGCATAACTCGGTCCGATCCAACCAGGCCTGTGCTGTTCCAGCTGGTTCTGGGCTGTGCACGGCCAAGGCTATTCCGGTTTTTTCTATATACAGATACAGCGGGAACCGAAAATTGAGGTATGTGACTAACTAATGTGGGTTTTTACATTGAATATACGCTGGGCTTATTTATTTACCAGTTTTTAGAACATGTGTAGTTTTATTTTATTTTTTGTCTTAAGATAAGCCCATATTATATAAACGGTTAACTTAAACTATGACTGTTAATCTCGGCCATTAAGAATTTTGGTTAATGTTATTTAGTTCTCTTGAATATGGTATTGGCTATAGTTGAATGGTGTCTTTTGTACAATTGGTTATACCAACTTGATTCAAATGTATGTATTTGGGGTTTAGAAGTACTTGAACACCATTATTACATATTTGATATTTTCTCCCCAAACTTGAATGTCTCGTGGAATGTAATATACTTGCGCGACTATTAAAGAGTCGGTAGTTTCAAAAGATACATTGCAAATAAAATCACATGTATTCCAATATTTTGTGGAAGAACTCACAATTTTTTTAATTATTTGAGTCAGAAAATTTTCATTTCTCTAATTCATCCATGATACTAACGAAATAGTATATGTTGAAGTGTGACAACAAGAGAATTACCTTTAGTAATTTACTCAACCTAAAGTAAGTGGTTGACATGTGTAGTGAGAATCTCTTGGCCTGTTGAGATAAAGAAATTTCTCAAATTAAGCTAAATGTAGCAAATTGAAAATGGAAAGAACCCCGAAGTAATGAGGGTTAGACGTACCGACTCATATAAAGCATGTGAAAAGGGACATATATATCATGAGACAAATATGTATTTTTGTCTCCAATAGTAATGACACCAAAGTACTGGTATCAACTAAACATGGGATGAAGCTAAGATGTAATTCTAGCTCTCACCAAAGAGTTGGGAATGAATCTTCTTACCGGTATTGGTATAAGCAATGTAATGCGGGTACCGTAGCAACAACCAATTTCCATGGGAAGGTCATACTTTAGACATCAACTTTAATGACAAAATGAACTTTGCATGGCCAATTGACTATTTAACTAGATCAAATGTCTGCGCTTATGGAATGAAAAGTACATCATTCTAACGAGACATAAATTCTCTAAAGCACTTGAGATATATATGGATGAAACGTAACATATATTCACTTTAAAGTACTTGAGTTAAATCCGATTTTTGTTACGTAATAAGGCCACACCACTTGTTAAATCTCTCAAGACTCAATGTCTACGCTCTGTATCCACTAAGGGCTAATCACATCTTGTTAAGTGCAAAGGGTGTACATGCCTGAACTTTTACCTACCTTTTTGGAAACTTACAGTGAGAATGGAGTTGATTGCATCTATAAATTATTTCTAATGAATGTGAAAGGAAGCATATTCTTAGACAATTAATGTGTCAATCTAGTGAACTGTAAATACGGGAACTTGAATTACTGAATCCATATTAAGCCCAACAATGAACTAATTGGGATTGATTCATAAAGACTTTTACATAACCATAAGGCACATTGGTTGTGATACGATATTCCCTTTTGAAAGTACTAACACGGGCATCACTTCATTTGAGTGTACAAGACAATGAACTGATAAAATGTGAAGTTACGCCATCTATATATTACAATCAGTGATTTCTAAAGTTATTAGATTTGCAATGCCTCTCCCCATTATGCTTTAGAGTAAGAAAGCACGTCACTCATCTAACAAAGTCTTTCTTTAATAAAACATGATTGAGACCACCCTGTTTTACTTAGATGCAAATGGTGAATAACTCATTCTACAAAGAAATAAAGTGTTATTAGTGAACATATATCCATGCAGAATGCAGACCATTCAAGTGATTTATGGCTCTGGTGGATGATTCGAGGCATTGAATCAGTTATTGCTCACATCAAACGATGCGTTTAATTTTTGTAGAATTCGTAGCACATATTACACAGTGCAAAGTGCAAAGGCTCACCACCCTTGTTAATGCTAGAGAATTTACATCAAAAGGACTTGATGAATATTGCGTGTTTAATAGGATCAATATAGAGCATCTTATACCCAATGGTCTCGCAGAGGCTACCATCAAAGGTTACAGATGGTGCCAAAGGAATAGGTTATGCGTACCAACCTACCTTTTATTACTTTGAAGATATGCAATATTACACGCATCTTTACTTAATTCATTTTTAGAACCCAATATTAGTCAACCTTTTCTGCGTACCAGTTGGTAGCTGGATTTAAGCCTGACATTTGTGTTCTTACGCATTTTTGGTTGCACTATATATGTGCCATTACGACTCCACATTGTACTATGATGGGTTTTCAAAACTTTTAAGTAGTTATGTTGGAAATGAGTCCCCAACAGTTATCCGCATTTTTAATTTTTTTGCAAGAGATCTCTTACCGCTAGATTTGCGGGTCATCACTTTAATGAGACAGTCTTCCCATCGTTAGGGGGATAAGAAAAAGTATTTTCTAAGGGAACGACAGGATTTGTCGTGGTGTGTTTGATAGACGCATTATTGTGTCTAATATGTCTCAATTGTATATATTGTTAGTGTTCGATTTTGTATTTATTTTGTTCTTTTATGTCTTTGTAGGTATTTTTAGAGAAATAAGCTCTTGCGGCGAAACTGGCTCGAAAAGTGGTGTTTTACACCCCAGGATAGAGTACTAAAGGCACCCCAGAAATGCACCGGAAGCACCCCAAAAATGTGTCGGAGGAACCCCGGAAAAATTACTATCTACGCCCAAAAATTACTATTTGCACCCCATAAGACAAGTGCTAAAGGGACACCCGTGCAGGAGTAGGGGGAGGACATGTTCTTCTCAAATTCAAAAAAATATTTTTGGCGGGAAAATATTCCCTTTCACTGGCAGAATTTCAATCGGATGTTTGGACGTGATTTAGTGAGATTCAATCCCTGAAACTTAGTGGGTAGACGTGATATGACTATATAAAGCTAGTATGGGTGATTTTATCGATCAAATTTGGCTAGATAACTTGTTTTAATCCAAACATGGAGTTGGAGGAAAAACATGAGCTTGCACGAGTTGTGAGAAATTTAAACGTGTAATGCATGTGTTTGGAAGACTCAATAGATATTCTGGAGCGTGAAGAAGGTTAGAATGAAAGAAATACAGTTGCATGCGCGTGGAAGATCAAAAAATGGAAATTATTGCCGTGAAAATAAAAATAATAAAGAGAAGATTTTTTGAAGTTATGGAGGAGATTCGATGCATCTTTCGGGTATAAATAGATTACCCAGGTCATATAGAAGGGTGTCGAGAGTTTGGGGTCGAGAGGAGAGCTCAGGAGGCGTGAATCAAGAGTTTTCAGAACTCTGTTGGTTTTGCTGCTGCTGCTCGTGAAGAACAGGAAACAGCGACGGTTTCTTCAACTGGTTTGCAACATTTATCTTCGTTGTAACAGTTTCTTCAACTAGTTTGCAACATTTATCTTCATTGTAACAGTTTCTTCATCCTCTTCTGCAACATTTATCTTCAGATTTGTAACGATTATCTTCATCATAACAGTTGAGAGTTGAAACAGTCAGTCTGTAACGCACCTTTGCTGTTGCAGATTTCCTGTTTCATTATTTTCTCTTCTTGTAAACACTTTTTGAGCCATGAAAACATATTTTGAGTGTGTTTTCGACATGATGAGTTAAACCCCAACACTGAGACAACGGAGGAGGCCGAACTTCATACATGGTAAATTTATTTTTATTCTTTTTATGACTTTTGTATTAAAATTAATTGAAATATGATTTGATTAAATTGGTTGTCATTTGATTAGATGGGTCATGCTTAGCTTAGGTGATTTGATGTCCCATGCTTAACATTTACAATCAATGTTTTGAGAATCTACCTTGGCAAAAAATAGAGTCAATTTTTATATTTCTTGAGATAAAATTGTTGAGAATAAATAAGTGAACCTTATGTTATGAAGATTGGCTAAATCCTTAGTCCCAGTACCTCTCGCCCATTGTTAAATATCTTTGTATATATTTATTTAATATTTTTAAAAACTTTAATCTCTACAAATCCGAGTGAACGACAACCTCATTTCTTACCACTATCTAAAATCACATCAGTGTTCCCACTGTGTCTCATATTGATTCTTGTACTCCACAAATGTAAATGTGAAGTGACAAAGAATAATCGATTTTCAGAATGTACACTGATGAGATCACACATACCAGCTGCATACCTACCTGCAAGGTTACAAATCCTCAATAAGGGATATACACCATAGACTATAAGGTGTTGCAACCACACATAGTGGAAGCGTAGTTGAGGCCGTGGCTCCGTAAAGGAAGTTGGAGAGACCACTTGGTTCGACCAATCCTCACCTAGAAAGGAAGTAGGTGAGGAAGGCACAACTTATTTATATCATCAGAAATCATCTCATAAGATTGTCTCTGAATATGTCCATGAATCAAACTGGAGGACACTCCAAAGTTTAATGATTCCAGAGAACAATGACATCCCAAGTGGATTATGAGAATGCGCACGATTCAATGGAAAGATCATGCGAGCATATTTATGATTAATTTCATATACACTTGCTTAAGGAAATAGAGCAAGATGAGATCGAACCAAGCTCCTTGTTGCTTAATGTCAACGAAGAGCATATTTGGCCTATACAATCCAGGTAGAACTTGGTTCTTTGACAAATATATAGGTATTTGGTGTGGTAGTGCTAACCAACCAAGTGTAAAACCTATTGGACATACATGATTAATTTGTCACAAATCATAATGAGAAGAAAGCAGTCTTAAAGGATAAAGACTCACCTTGTGACGCGAGGTTTCTCACAAATCCCTGGAATTGTTCTCTTGTAATGAACGTTATAACGTTCTGCTACTTAGTTAGCTTGGTAATTTCAAAAGGACTTGTAATGCAGCATATGTATGTAGTTGTTACGTATCTCTGAAAGAATCAAGAGATATCGGATATTTACAAAAGTACTTGATATACATTTGTTTCCCAAATCAAGTGACTCTAAACCACAGAGTGCGTTTACAGTTAGATATAACTCTCACTTATAGATTGAAGCAATCAGGCGGATGTGGCATACCCATCTAAGTGACTATTTGATTTGGACGGGATAGACAAGTAAGGAATTTTTCCTTGTGTATTCACAAGAAAGTTCCTGATTTGAAATTGTAGCTATCTATATCGATGGTACAGGCATGATGGGTGGTACAGACATGATGGGTACTCTTGATGTAATAAGAGACCTTAAAAGCTATATGAGATCCGAATTTAAGATGAAAAATCTGGGGAAAGCTCGACCGAATACTGAGCTTGTGGTATATTATTCCACCAGTTTGCATATGTTTAAAGTTGTCAGGAAATTTAACAAAGACATGCATCCTGATAGCACTCCCATGATTAGTCGAGGTTCAAATGTAAGTAAGTGACCATTTCATCTAAAGGAATATGCCGAAGATGTGTTGGAAGATGAAATTTCCATATCTAAGTACAATAGACGCATTGTTGTACTTAGTATAATAATGTACTCGATTAAATTTTACATCCTCAGGGAACTTGTTTGCTAGATATAGCTCAGCGCCAACACAACATCATTGGAATGCTATAGTAAATGTAATCATGTACTTAAAAGTAACCATTGACATAAATTTGTTTTATCCCTGCAAAGACATTAAAAGGAATGCTAATGAAAGTGCAATCCAAAAGTTGTTGATTATAAAGGTACAATAATCTCTTCTCCAACGAAGGTAATCAGGGGGAGATATGGTAGACTATTTACTAAGTCATTACCGATATTTAGTTTCAAAAGGTACATGAATAAAGGAACTGTCTGGAACAACTCTGAAAGTAATCAGGGGAGGATCCAAGGATATAATGTCGACATATTTTACTTCGAAATTGAAGTTGTGTTGTACTCTTTTCCCTTCGATCGAGAATAGTTTTTCCCAAAGGGTTTTGTTACTCGACAAGGTTTTTAGCGAGACAACACTAAAAAAATCAAGTATGTTGAACGTTGAAGACATAAAGGCGTTGATATATTATTGAAAATATCTGAATCAAAGAAATGAAAAGCGATAGTCTGTTAAGCAACGTAACTTCCAGAATCAACAACATGGTCTTATAAGCATTTAAGTCACCAAGGTAAAGTGTGATAAGCTTCTTTTAACTGCATTAGACTAATGAAAATTATCTGACATCAGGGGAGCATCTAATGGTGTGCTGAACTATTTTCCTTCACCGAGGTTGCTTTTTCCCATAGGGTTTTGTTACTCGGCAAGGTTTTTAATGAGACAACAACAAACACCGGGAATGTAATTTCCCGGCTAAGGCAATTGTCTTTTCCACGAGGATTTTTTGCCTTAAGAGTTTTGAAGCAACTAGTAAACTTCAACGAAACAAAGCGATCATCTACAATAGATCACCTTTACTTGCATCTGTCACGTTGTACTCTTTTTCCTTCGTCGAGGTTTCATCCCACTGGGTTTTCCTTGTCAAGGTTTAAATGAGGCAACATATTCGAGTCGAACTATATTCTAAGTTTTCTTAATATTGTACACTTTTTCTTTAGTTCAGGTTTTGTCCCTATGGGTTTTCCTGACAAAGTTTTTAACGAGGCAATTAACTTAGACTCATCGGTCTTTGAAGATCGTATTGCATGTGATGAACTACATGTAAAGTACGAGAGAACATGTGAAGTATTACATGTGAATAGTTTTACCAAGGTTTTGTCCCACTGGGTTTTTCCTTGTCAAAATTTTAACGATGCAATTGATTTCGGCACAAGTCATCAAGGAGAGAACGACATTTGAAGAACTGTATTCAAAGCGCTATCTGTGGCACTACATCTGGAGTTCCATTATTGAACCGCACAAGGGGGAGTGTTGAAGGGCCCATGCCCATGGATGTGCGGTCCAAAACGGAAGCCTTTTGGTTTTCCCTTTCCCATGTATATTAAGGATACTGTTCCATGTAACCCTATTATTCTGATAATGAAATTAGTGTCTGCCTCTTTACTTTCTTTTCCTTTTGACTGCAAAACTTTATTCAAATTTACTAGTTTTACCGTAGTACGGAAATATAAATTTACTAGTTTTACCGTAGTAGGGAAATACATTTACCATGATATGGCAAATAGAAAAATGTGGAATGTGCCATAGGCATAGGAGCCGGCCTAAATATCCCAATTTGAATATTTTTCTAAAGTAGTGCTAGGCGCACTACATTAGCACATGAGATTTCCCCCGAAAGAATAGCATTGGGACGGGTGCAGTCAAAGGGGAGTTCGTTGTTTTTGTCTCGGTCTGATATATAATTCGAAATTTCTCTCCATGTAAATCTAGCATTGTTGTTTCTTTTGTTTTGAGCATAAGAAAAGTTTGTGTAAGATCCCAAACTCTAAGGAAAAAGTTCTATCTGTTGGTTCAATGATGGGATTTAGACTCCGGTCAACTGGACTAGCCTAAGGTTGGTTCCCAACAGGATGCATCCCGTCCCCCATACCCTTGAGCGTATGGATACATTTATCCGACAAAGATAAAAGCAAAGTAAAGCCGAGGGCCCGAGGCATCACATTGGAAAGCCAGAACTGTGATACTTCTTTGGCAATATACATAGATCATTCTTATTCTTAACTTAGTTTTCAAGCATAGAATATTTCTATTTGAAAAAAAGAAAGAGAAATATGCCATGTCTTTTTATTTTATAAGTTTTGCAAGTGAAGTATGTATGCATGGTCAAGTGAAGTATGTATGCATGGTCTAGCTAAATATATATTTGTCCTCTCAACGTTTCTTTGTTTTAATTCTTCCAAATATACACATCTTTTTCTTCTCAGTCTTCTTTAACGTCTTTGCTTGTAATCATCAATGGATTTTGTTAGTCCTATCATCGACATAATCTCTCGTCTATGGAATTGTGCTGCTCCCCATGGAAATTATCTTTGTGAACTAAAACAAAATTTAAACGCTTTAGAGAGTTCCTTTGTGAAACTGAAAGATCGAAGAGATGATGTGAAGGCAAGGGTTCGTATTGCTGAGTCAAACCCAGTAGAGCCGGCAAAACGCACACATGAAGTTAGCGGCTGGCTCCTAAGAGTGGAAACCTTGGAACCAGAAGTAGGAGACATATTACAGGAAGGCACCATGAATGGAGGAGGAAGCTATTTTTGTTGTTGGGGTCGAAAAAACTGTTCAAGTGGTTATAAACTTGGCAAATTAGTGGTGGGAAAGCTGAATGAGGTCGAAAAACTGTGGAATGAAAGCGCCTTCCAGGTCGTGGTTGATAAATGTCAGCCTGATCCTGTTCAAGAGATATCCACAAACCAAGCTATGGGAATGGAGTCGAAGCTTGAAGAAGTATGGGGGTTATTGGCTGATGAGGGAAGTCTTGTGAGAATCATAGGCTTATATGGAATGGGCGGAGTCGGAAAAACAACTCTTCTGAAGAGCTTAAACAACGAGTTTCTTAAAAGAAAAATCATTTTGATTTAGTCATTTGGGTTGTGGTATCCAAAGAACTAGATATAAAAAATATTCAAAGGCAGATCGACAAATCACTCGGGTTATCATGGGAACAGGAAACAAACATTAATGACGCTGCTAAAGCTATAACCCAAGTGTTGAAGAAAAGGAAATTTGTGTTGCTGTTAGATGATATCTGGGGAAGAGTTGATTTAGCAACAGTTGGAATCCCCAATCTAAAAACTGATCATACTCAAGAAGCAACCAATTCTAGAGTGGTTTTCACTACAAGATCAGAGGTTGTGTGTGGGTTTATGGAAGCTCATATAAAGATCAAGGTGGATTGCCTACAATGGGATGAAACTTGGAGTCTGTTTCAGAAAGTGGTCGGACAACAAGTGCTAAGTTGCGATCCAAACATACCGGAGCTTGCCAAACAAGTTGCAAAAGAATGTCTTGGTCTACCTCTAGCACTCGTTACTATTGGTCGAACTATGGCCAGCAAAAGAACTCTCCAACAATGGCAATACGCAATTGTTGTTCTTCGGAGATCCGCATCAGAATTTTCAGGTAGGTTCGGTGAAACTAAATTTATTTTCTTCTACGAATAAATTTAGTTTTCAACCTTCTAATAGTCATAATCCACTAATGGTACCGGTTTACTTCTTTATATTCGAATACAAACCATATCAGCATATATAGCTAACCAAGTTAATATACACCATGCTTGTTTGCATCTGACTCGCAATGTAGATCTGAGTCGACCCAAACTCGACGCGAGTCAGATGTCGGACTGTCCGTTTTTTATTTTGAGTCAGATTTGACTCGCTATGTGACTCAGATCTAACTTCTGACTCGGACCCGTTTGAGTCAGGTAACAAAATGTCACTGATTCATGGGACTAAACCACTGACTCGCATATTTTTGAGTCAGATGAGTCAGGTCTGACTATTGACTCGCTACGTAACTCGGACCCATTTGAGTCAGGTAACAAAATGTCCCTGATTCATGGTAACAAAAGACAAATATATTGAGCCAGGTCCAGATGAGTCAGTTGATTTCAGTTAGATCTAGATGAGTCAAGATGTTAGAAAAAAAAACAAGTTAGGTGATAGTCTGATGATTTATATAAGTTTTCAGGTCTTGTCGATGGAGTATTTGCTATTCTAAGTTCAGTTATGATAACTTACAAAGTGAAAAAATGAAGTCTTGTTTTTTATACTGCTCGTTATACCCCCGAAGACTATTCGATTCAGAAAGATGAACTTATTGGGATTTGGATAGGCGAAGGATTCTTAGATGCAGTTGATGATATAGATGAATCTGATATAGAAGGTCATGATGTTATTGAAAGTCTTAAAAGTTCATGTTTGTTAGAAAGTGGTAATAGCCTGAAGGGAAATGAGGTAAAAATGCATGATGTAGTTCGTGATTTGGCAATTTGGATAGCCTCAGATCTTGGAAAAAACAAAGGCAAGTATTTAACAGTTCAAGCACAAAGCAAACTGAAGCTCCATGAATGGGAGAAGGCTGAGAAGATCTGTCTAGTAGGCAACGTATCGATTCAAGAAATTGCTGGAGCACCGAATTGCTTGAATCTCTCAACTCTGTTGCTTCAAAACAGTAACGTGCATAGTATATCTGATGACTTTTTTCAATTTATGCCCAGGCTCAAAGTTTTAAATATGTCTAATTTGGATATCAAAAAACTCCCAACAGGTATTTTTTCACTGGCGGAATTACAATATTTCGACCTCTCACGTGTCCATCGTAAGTTTGGTGTTGTTGAACTTAGTCCGGGGACTTTGGTTTGTCTTACAAAATTAAAGATGTTGGACTTATCTAATTCAGAGTTGTGCAACTGGGAAGTCGAAGGTGGACCAAGTCTGAGGGAGTTGGAAAGCTTACAAGATTTAAATCATCTCCGAATCAAGCTAGAGACTGGTATTGCTCTTCAAAGGTTAGTAAGTAGCCACAAATTGCAATCATGAACAAAATTATTACAACTTACGCAATGTCTAGACATCACAACCATCGTATTATCACCACCTTTACCATCATCGCCAATAACATCATTAGTAAGTCTGGCTAACATGGTTAGCTTCAAAACACTTCATCTCGATTGGTGCGATCAGTTAGAAGAGTTGACAATTGTGAGTTGGGCAGGTGTGGAAGATAAGGTAACTTTGTTCACGACTTTGGAGAAACTTAACATTTGGGACGTGCCAAAGTTAAATATTGTGTGGGATGTGCCTCAACGGTCGAAATTCTGCTTTGTAAATCTTAAAGTTGCAAGTATTTCTGCTAGCTGTCCTGAACTGAAGGATATATCATGGTTGATCTATGCCTCCAATCTGGAGACACTCGAACTGCATAACATAGATGAACTAGAAGAAATTATAACTACTGATAGGTTTGCAGAGGAACACATGCTAATTCATAACGTGTTTGCAAGATTGAAATATCTGAAGTTGAACGAGCTAAAGAGTCTAAAGAAGATATGTGACTGTAATGTGAAATTCTTAACATTGGAGTCTATTACAGCTATGGCGTGTCCACAACTGATGAAGCTACCGTTCGGAATCAATAGTGTCATTCCTAACACTTTACAATGGATTGAAGGACATCCGAAATGGTGGGAAAGGTTAGAATGGGACGACGAAACTACCAAATCTAATCTTTCTCCTTATTTTCGTGGTCATAAAGGTGGTTTTATTGACAGATATGCATAGTTAAGCTGTTAGAGAAGATAAGATTTTTATGCTTTCATTGTATTTTTACTGAGTGATATCAATTTAAATTTGTGCTGTTATCTGCTTATTTTCATAGCAATGAATATGGTTTTATGCTTTGATTTACCATTGACTAAATGAGCTGAAGGCCTGAGAACAACAGCCAACCAAATGCATGCTATGACTTAAAGAACCTGTCATAGAACTACAAGGCCTCGACTTTGGATTTGGACAGTAAACTTTCCTATATTGCTTTAAGATCTTAATGCAAAGCTGTTATTATGTCATAAGATCTTAAAATTAAATATATATTCCAAATTTTTGTTTCAAAATAAGGAAAACTTAAATTGCGGAGAATTTAAGGATATTTCATAAGCTTTAAGATCTTAATGCATGCAAAGCGTTATGATGTCATAATTAAGATCTTAAAATTAAACAGTTTCCATATTTTTGTTTTAAAATAAGGAAAAGTTTAATTGCGTAGAAATTTAGGATACTTAAATGCATGCAAAAGCTGTTATTGTGTCATAGTAAGATCTTAAAACTAAATGCTTTCCATATTTTTCTTTGTAAAAATAATTAATTGCGGAGAATTTTAGGATACTTCATAAAATATGATAATACAATTTCCATATTTAAGTTTTATTTCTAAGACCATATTAGGGTGCAAGGTAAGTTTTTGAGCATCATAGTTCTGTTTCAAGAGCGAAAGACCATTTTATATGGTAGAGAAATTCATTTATAGCTAGCATATATTGCATCTACAATGGCTGCTGCCTTTAACATCTTCGCTGCTGCTATTGTCATATTAAGTCTTATTGCAGGAGGTACTAAAATTTTCAAATTCCAAGTTTCTGTTGTAATATAATGATTTTTTTTTCGAGTATTAATTAGCCTGAAGTTTGAGATTTTATATTTTCTCTGTGACAGGATTTTGTCAATGTGAATTGTCGAATATAGTGATTTCGCAGAGACTTACTGGGTTTCAAATTCATGGACAAGCTGAGTACGAGGTGTCAATAGTCAATGACTGTCCATGTACTCAGTCAGACGTGGTGATACATTG
This sequence comes from Papaver atlanticum, assembly GCA_023531105.1. Lineage (NCBI taxonomy): Eukaryota > Viridiplantae > Streptophyta > Magnoliopsida > Ranunculales > Papaveraceae > Papaver > Papaver atlanticum. The sequence continues at coordinate 207,808 of JAJJMB010016062.1, forward strand.
TCCTGGGTTCTCAACTACTTTAGCTGTAAACCCCAGCATCTGGCAGCCAACCGATGGTGATCTTTGTAGCTTTATTAGTGGTGAACCAGTTTTCTACGGTGAGACAATCAAGTTCAAGTATGCATCGGATCCTCCCTGCGCTCTAACTCCCGCAAGCTCTAGAATTAGTTGTTCATAGTTCAAATTAATGTCACTTTGGCGCGGATTTATGATGTTTGTTATCTATTTTTGTTTTCGAGTATTGCAAAGAAATTGTCTCTGCCATGATGAGTAAAAATAAAAGATTGGTTCCTTGGAAGCTTTTACAGCGCCATTGATCGATTGTTATATGTGCATCCGTTATTGTTACACAAATTCATAGCCGTATCTAAACACAAAAAAGGAGATTATCTTCTTGTTCCATGTCTATGAAAGTCTGTCTTTAACTATTGTTTTGGATAAACATATCCACTTGGAATCATCATTAGTTTTGATTTTTGCTTTACTATCCTTTAAATATTAATACTTCATTTTTTTAGTGGGTGCTCAGCATCAGACAGATCCAGAGACAAAAAGTTTAGTAGAATTAAAATGCATTTTTTGATGCTTGACAATCAAGTCTTTTAATGCACCGCATTATGCCTCTATAATTTTGGTTGGTGTTGCTATTGGTTGTATGTGTGAGTCATAGATAGAGAGGGAGAAAGTTTGAGTTTTATATGATGAAAACACACAAAAAAACTAAAGTGATGACATATATTTGAGGATCTTTTATCAGAGGGAAAATTGAGATATTTGATCAGTGGAGGCAGGGGTATGTGTAGAGTGAAGTTTGAGGCACTCCTCAGCTGAACTTGCTTGGTTTTGATCGATGTGGGGGAAAAAACATAGAAAGCAAAGAAAAATAAGAAAAAAGAAACGCCGCTGCCGGGGATCGAACCCGGGTCACCCGCGTGACAGGCGGGAATACTTACCACTATACTACAACGACTTGATTTGTTAGGTTAGCTAGACATGGTTACGTATTATTTAAGCCTATGTTAAACCCATAATCAACCGCTCTTAAGATTACTAACCGTCACCCGCACCACAAAATCTCGACTGTTTTAGGCACTTATACGTATTAATGGCTATCAATCCACTTCCTACTTAGACTAGACACATACTTAATGATATTTACTAATCTTTGGACATTGATAGCACAAACTGGTATGAACAAGCTAAATTTAGTTTTTGTCAAGACAACCGGATACAACCGATTCAAAAGCTTCTATGACTAGCATTATTACACGCTCGAGTGAAAAATAATAAGCAAGTGCCTTAAAGTTACCAGTCATAATAATATATATAAATATGCACATAAATAGATGTGAAATTTGATGGCTTAAAAGTGTATGTTCATTATAATTCATGCACTCGAGTGCATGAAAGCATTGATAAGTTTTTATTAGGAATGATTAGGATAGCAATTATGGTCATCCAACCTCAAGATTACTAGTACAACCGTTGCCACGGTGGGAGGGCCGACCGAAGAAAAATCTAAAGATGGGGTTTGTCTGCGACTACTTTCGCCCCGTTTCAGAAAAAGTGATACTATCGCCCCGTTTCAGAAAAAGTGATATTTTCGCCCCTTTTCAGAAAAAAAAAGTGATACTTTCGCCCCGTTCCAGGAAAAGTGATACTTTCACCCCGTTCCAGACCACTTTTTCTGAAACGGAGCGAAAGTATCACTTTTCCCAAAACGGGGCAAAAGTATCACTTTTCCCGAAACGGAGGGAAAGTATCACTTTTCCCAAAACGGAGTGAAAGTATCACTTTTCCTGAAATGGAATATGAAAGTATCACTTTTCCAGAAACGGAAAATTAGTCGATCCATAAACCAAAATATGGTTGCATGACGTGTTATGCATCATTTGTGGTGATTTGCATAATGGTTGTGTATTCAATTTTCGAGAATTGTGCCTAAAGTGAAAGTATCATTTTTCTTAAAACGGAGGAAGTACATTGGTGTATTAGTTGCAACGGAAAATTAGTTGATGCATAAACCAAAATATGGCTACATAAAATTGTGCTTAAAACGATAAATACCACCGAGATATTGTTGTTTGTACTCATTGCGTAGATTTTTTTTATAACCTTTCCAACGAGATAAAATTTATAAAATTCCAAGACACGGATTTTTAGATATGGTATATTAAAGTTTGCTTTCCAATTATATCTCTAAAAAATATGATACATAAGGAGTTATAGTAATTGGACTAAAAGGGAGGGATACTTATGTCAAGTGAAAAAGACCAACCATGGACACCAAAATCCAATCTTTTTGTATCAATTGATCAGTTACTATTTACAAAAAAATGGTCATATAAAGGTCCTCCCTCGTTTCACTCGGTCGGCCCACAAATCTGATAGCCGTCGCCCAAACTCAACATTCAACTTGTGGGTCAAACAATTTATTTTATTTATTTATTTTTTGAAAAGAAGAAAGATTTCATCGGAAACTAACTAGAGTACAATCAACCTCTGCGACTATGCAGGTTATAATTAACTGCAACTCTGATTTCACTACTTCTACTATCCATTTCATATCTATCAGATATGAATCATGATGATTGGATTTACAACATGAGGCGGGTTTCTAATTCATTGCATACTTAGCAAGCACATTCGCTGCTTTGTTACTAGACCTAGGACTAAAACACATACACATAAACATTTCTAAGACTCCTAATCGAAGATTTACGTTCCTCCATAAATGATTGATCTTCCCATCTTGTCTTAGTTGAGCTATGAGTTCGGATAGCTTTCATCACTTCTTTGTTATCTCCCTGATCAATGATTATGTCACTTTTGTTTTCTTTTTTGATCCATTAGATAGCTTTAAGAAGACCCAAAGCTTCAGCTTCATCACTGTCTTTGGTTCTCAGTGTGTATTCCAGGGCTTCCATACAAATTTATTCGAAGAATTTTGAAAAATCATATCCATGCCTGCTAAGTTAGTTTTAAGAAGAATACCAACATCAATATTAACTTTAAGACATCTATAAGGAGGTGCATACCAATGCTTATGATTTTTCTTTTTCTTTTCTACTCAATGCATGGTTTGGATCACTAATTTTATCATTCTGTATTCTAACACCATTGTCTTGACAGAACCTAGTGATCTGCTGAATAATAACCCTAGGGTTTTGATTTTATTCTCAAAAACTTTAATGCATCTGGCTTTCCATATACGCCACATAGTTAAGAGTAGCAATATTCATCAGGTGGATATCTGCAGTGGAACATAATTTTTTTTGTTGCTCTAAGAAAGCATCCATTCCTACAGATTGTTAAAGGACATTACATTCTGATAGGTTGTGTTAGAGATAGCAAACCAAACAGCCTTAGCAAAAGGGCAATGCAGAAAGAGATGATCCTTAGTTTCTTCATGCTGGTTGCAAAGAGTGCATTTAATATCTTGAATGCTGACCATGTATTTGATTCTTTTTGCAACAGGGAGAATGTCATGTGTGATCGTACACAGGAACAATTGACATTTGTATGGGATCTTCATATGCCAGATAATAAGCCATAATTTTGTTTGAACTTCAGTGCATTTATAGCTTGTGTTTGAATGAAGAATAGCCATGTAAGTGGAGTTTACAGTGAATTCACCACTTCTGATGAGAGATCATCTCAATTTATTAGTACCCTGATTAGGAATTCTTATATCCTTTATTTTCTCTATTTTGTTGATGGATGAAGAGTTGACTCAGTCTCTCTTGGTTCCATCTCCTATCTTCTGTGTTTATCAAGCTAGAAACTCTCATTTGCTGAATAGTTGGATCTTGGAGACTATTATTGCTTGCTTCTCAATTATAGTGTGAAGCATTCCCAAACCAATTACTGCAACCCATCTTAATTTTCTTCCCATCTCCAATCTCCCAAATATGAAAATTTTTAACCCATTGCAGACCTTTATAGATGCCCTTCCATATCCATGTGCCATTTTTAATTGTATCTTGTATATGGTCTTTATTTCTGAAGTATCTTGATTCTAATACTTTCACCCATTCAGATTGTCTTTCATTAACTATTCTCCATGCAAGTTTTGTTAGCAAAGCTTTATTAAAGATTTTAGTGTTTTTGAAGCCTAAACCACCATCCCTCTTTGAAAGATTTAGTTCTCTCCAAGCTTTAATGCACAAACCTTTAGGTCTTTTGTTATTCCACCAATACTTCCTCAACTCTCTTGACAGTTTTGCTTGGCATTTTCATACATCCCGTTTGATATATAGACATAGTGTTTAAAGCAGCTTGAACCAATTTTCCATCTTGTTAAAACTGTCCTCAAAACAAATATCTTTGTTTCTGCCAGTGAAGAGATTAATTCCCAGGTACTTTTATGTTAGAGACATGGCTTTCATCTGAAGCATAGAGGATATATCTTGTTTTTCTTCTTCACTTAATAGCTTGCTGAAGTGCACACTTGATTTACTTAGATTCATTACTTGACATGAAACCTTGTTGAACTGACTTATAATGTTTCGTAGATTCTGTATTGATCTTCAATTAGCCTTAGAGAACAAAATGAATTCATCAACAAAAAAAAAATGTGAGATATGCTTTGGACATTTTGGAGCTATTTTGATAGGAGATATCAGGTGCTGATCTGCTGTTGAAAGAAGTGTTCTACTAAATCCCTTCATGCACAAAATAAACAGATGAGGTGATAGTGCATCTCCTTGTCCTAATCCTCTTGTAGGTTGAAAAGCTTTAGTTGGTGAGCCATTTAGAAGAATAGATATTGTTGGTCAAGCAAATGCTTGAAGTCATAAGCTGCATTAAGTTCTCTACACCCATTTGACACAGAAGAATTACACTGTTTCCCCAGTCATTTGGCTTTGAGAAATCTGATTCATCATATGGAGCTGGTCATCCAACGACACCCTATTTACACCAAATAGTTAGGGAATCAAGTAATATCATAAAAGCTAGCCTCCGTTTCAAGCTAACATAAACGAAAAGTTGAAATTTGAAACACATCCTTAAGAGTTCGCCTTATATATACAATTTCCGACTAGAATGACTCATTGCCAAAAAAAAATAGGATAAATTTTTAACGTACAAATAGAATTATATATGCAACCGGTTGAAATTTGTCACACACTAGCAAAAGTACAATATAGACACAAAAACCATATATGAATCGCTAACTCACAAACCCATCTCAAAAGATTGGACCACTGTTTCTCTTGGGAAAACGAGCGCACCAGGCTCATTCATATGTGTATGAACGGTTTTTGAGTAGTCCAAACACATGGTTGGTATGAAATTACTCACACACTAATGACTAATCTTTTCGAAACGTTAGGCGGATGAAAGTCGAAATTTAAGCAAACGGGATTAGTATGAATGTTAATGCATGACAAAGCAAAACAACTCTATTATTTATTTATTTATTTATTTGAAGCATGCAGTTAACTGTTGGAGAAAAATGAGTTTTTAATAAAAATGTTTTTTGGTCTTGGTGTGGTTTGATCTAGTGACCTATGGGTCCAAGGAAACTTACTCATTTTATGAGTGAATGAATCTCTCTTTAGTCCCATATTGGGTATAATAGAGAATGAGTTCCACTATATAACCATATGAATATGGATATATTGACAAATGAGGGTGCAAGGGTTGGGCTAAAAGATATTTGGACCAACCCATGCGTTATGCACGTATATCATGCCTTGTTTTATAAGAAAACCTAAACCTAATTTGATTTGCAAGTTAATTTTCCTATAAATACAACTCGAAAAATCTCTTTTAAACACACATAAGAAGCGGCTGATATTCTGTCTTCTTTTTCTCCATCTTCTTGTTGCGCGTTAGTTTTACATTCAATCCCTGTTGCTAAGTTCAAGAGTGGGTAACTTGTATTGTGCTAATACAAGTTATATCGGGCAGTCTTATCCTGGACACATCTTCGCACGTTGGGGTTTAGCATTACTTCAGAGTATACCCGCGAACTAATGTGTTAAGGACAGCTTGTTGAACCTGTGATTCTGCTCTCATCAAGTTGTTTGTGCTAGAATTGTTTGATACAGTTCTTTATATATATTATTTGATACATATGACGTTTCTTCTATTGTTGCAAGCTTCCAACAATAACAAATTAGCAATTAACAATTAACATATTCCCAAATGAGAGGACTAAGAATAATGAATATACATCAGCATAGCAGTTCAAGCTTATCAAGTAATCATTTAAGAAAAAGTGGAAAGAAATAAAGCTGATATTTGGTACAATTAATTAGACTTAGACGAAAAGCAAAATCACATGCTATCCATTCAAATATGTTCGGTTGTTGTTTGATTATTTTTTATTCATCCAAACTATTCAAAATCAATAATTTGAAGTGCTTATTGTTTTTACTTTAGTGGAAACTTGGAGTGATAAGTACAATTATGAGGAATCAAAAGACCCCGAAAAACACAAACATTTTAAACACCAAAATTTGCTTTAAAAACAAGCAAATTATGTCATTTTTCTGTCCAGCAAATTAGCATTCTCTAATTACTAATTGTACTCAACGACATTTACTAATTATATGTTATTTAAAAAGCACATCTATTGTCATATAGCTACGTTATTGACTTAATAGTATTTTCACAGAATTTTGCTTGTGAGTTCTAGAATAATTTTTGATTCCGGTTACCAAACCAACTCTAAACTTTCCTCAGTCAGCGACCTCTTTCCACTGGCTCAAATGATTCAAAATCTCCCTTTTTTTTTATGTTGAGTTAAGAAAATACAGGTACATGGAATGATGGAAAAGCTTGGAAGTGTCATTATTTTTAATGTATAAAGACATGAAATGATTCAAGATACAAGAATCGAAACATTGGAGAGTAGTCAGTAAACCCTCACATAAAGTTTTAATTCTTCTTTTTCTTTTAAGAAATAAACTACGAATTGAACAAGCAAAAGAAAACCTACAACAAGAAAACTTATAACAAGAACTACCAATAACTTGTGATCTCAATATGTAAATTACTTTTTGGAATAAACAAAATAATGAAAAAGCAATGTCTTTCAGCCATGCATCAGTTGTATACGTCCGTCTTAGTATGAGTTTGGTAGCCCCTTGCAATCTAGAAATGGATAATGAGGAGCCCTACCAGCACCAAATGCAATGCAATGTGACACTTACTAGCTAGCGCCTAGTTGTCCAGATATGGGTTCGTTGTCTTGTGATTAGAGAAAATTGATGAGGTAGGTATGGATATATGGTGAGCCAAATCAGCCAATGGAAGTCGTGGAAATGATATTTTCCTAACAACAACAACTGAACAAAGTGAGAGTGAGTGGTCATGCAGTTTCATTCAGCAGCTCACAAGAAATCAGATTTCCTGCTAAAAGCGCCTAAACAAACTTCCTCGAAGAAAAGAGTATTAGCTAGGCTAGACTCCCAAGGCCCACACATACCAATCACGAGCGCCCTGTGTCTCCTCTCCTGTCTTGAGGATGGCATCTGAGTCATGCCTACCCCCTAGGCAGACGGACAGGTACACTAACCAAGTCAGGATTTTGTCGACAAAATGCACTATTCTTTCTTGTCATATATATAAACCAAATCCAACTTGGTGATAAATATCTTAAAACGACACCTTAGTACTTTTTTTTTTAATCAATAACAATATTAGGAAGATAAGTTTGGAACTCAGATCACTGGTATCAGCAAAAATGACTTTACCACTGTACTACAATGACATCGGCTATACTGATTAGAATAGTTTCACAATCACCGCCTCTCGTGCTAGTGGTGTACATTCTCAAAATGTGGTTTCGTATAGGGTTGTCAATGGGTACCCATTACCCGGACCCTGTAGAAACGGTTCCGGTTCCGGGTCCTAAAGTTGGACTCATTAACAACTTAGGAACCGACGGGTAATTACCCGATGGGAACCGAATGTTAACGGGTCCAAAAGAGTAATACCCGTCGGGTACCAGCGAGTAATGGGTACCAGGTTATTTTAACTTTAATTCGTCATTTTAGTAAAACTATAAGTAATTTGTTAGTTTTGGCTTAGATTTTTTTTTTTCATTTTTTTTTAACATTTAATCTTTATTTAATACATTAAAGAATAAACAATAATAATTTTTTGTAAAAAAAATTTAGAATCAAGCCAAAGAGAGAAAGATATTAAGGTTTTAAACTTTTTTTTATACCCAATGGGTACCCGAATCTAAGGGGTACCCGAGGTTTCTAACAGGTCCGGTTCCGGGTCGACAAATTTAGGAACCGGACCCGAAACCGTTAGTAATCAGACCCGATTTTTATAGTAGGGATAGGGTCCGGGTCCAGTGATATCGGGGAGAACCCGGACCCATTGACAGCCCTAGTTTCGTACCACCAAAATCCAAATGAACTTATAAGTAGGTAAACCCAAAATGATATTCACATTTCAAAAAGAATAAACCAAAAGCTTAAAAGATAATCTTCTGAATGGATTAATTGATAGCTTTAATAATGAATTATGAGCATTCAAACTCCTTTAATCTTGTTGATGCTTTTAAAAGCAGCAAGACGAAAATGATTCAACGACCCATGATCTGCCCTTGTAAACAATGGCCATCTAATTAAAAGGACCCACACTCACAGGCACTAACGAGGCAATAACACCTCCAAAAATAGACATTCTAGAAAAGTAAAAGGAAATGTACCTGGCTGACTCATTAGTAGGTGGTAACAAATTTTAGTTTATGTCTTTATTGGCAGCTGTTTTACTTCATCTTATTCACCATTTCACAGCCAGTGGACGAGTTTTTTTTCTACAACTTCTCATAAATTTGGTGAAAACTGGAGTACATGTATTGACTTTAGAATAGTAGCCATTTTTTCATCCGCTGATTCCACATTTCACATGATTGCTAAAGGCGTTTATCAATATTGCTAGGACTTGTACAAATTCAAGATTTGTAACAATCCAATCCAGAGACTTAATAGTTAGGATTGTGTTTTTATATGGTACCAACAATGGCAAAACTGGTACCCCTTTAATAATCATATGAAATTTCAGTCAGATAAGTTGAAATTGGATTTTGTAACATCAAGGAAGAATCATCATGTCGATCGAAATGGGGATAGCCGTTCAAGTAGCTCTTGTAATGGGGCATAGCCATAGCTGGTGAAATAGTGACTTTTCACTCCTTGGCCAATATGCAAAAAGGGATTGATTTATGACTTTACATATAAAATCCCAACAACTTTTGATATGCTTTCATAAAAATCGGATTAGGTCTCTACAAAGGATTAAGATTGACCATATTCTTAACCTGTTATTCGGATGAAACTAGTCGAAATTTTAGATGAAGATAACTACCCCGCAATACCAGTCAGCATTTCTGACATTGATATTGGCTGATCTGATTAAATCCACACAAGTCTTACTCATCAGTACATCAACTTGGATATTGTCCATTTTTGTAAAGCCAAAACTAATGCACCACTTGTGAACCAAGTACACACTTCAATGCTGCACATAACAAACCAAACTTCACTTCTCTTCTTAGCACACATGAATTCTTTCACGTGATTATGTACATTGCCAACTCCACAATCCACAATACGTACAAAACTTGTACCCTATGCACGACAAATGAATTTAAACAGAGAAGGCGCTAATTGAACCGCAATCGAAATTGGACACAATTACACGAAAACTCTGATTAATTTTGTATCATCTGCAAGTTTAGTATTTCATCTCGTGGTTTTTTTTTTTTTTTTTTTTTTTTTTTTTTTTTTGACAGGATTCAACAAGCTGGGTTCAAATATACGCAAAATGAGCTTGTGTCACCGACGCAGCTCGAAAATTTTGATCTAAAGTGGCAAGAAGTGACCAATGAAGTGAATTCACGTGAGACCCAACCAAACAACTCCCATTATCTTGAGTTCCGTCCAAGTGGAAAAAACTAACAAAAATTAGAGTGAGGCAGTATTTCTTTTAGAGCCAGGCAAAAAGGAGAGATCTTCACGGACTCAAATGTTTAAGATAGACAAAAACAACTCAAATCAAATCAAATCACTATTCTTGAGATAATCTAGAATTTTTGTTTTGAGAATTGAGAATTTTAGCAGATTCCTTTTCCTCTGTTTCTATCTATCTATCCAAAAAACAACATTAAATGCCATCCTTTCTTAATCACGGGGTTGCTGTAAACAAAATAACATGTGTATGGAATTTCCAGCCCTATAAAAACACAGCCATCCACTAATACTCTCTCCATTTCCATTTTTTTTTAGAAAAAAAAGCCAATCCATGGCTTTAAACAGAGTAAATTGCTCTGTTTTTACATTTTTTCTGTTACAGATTTTTATCAATGCTCCTTCGGTGGTTGTATGCCAATCACCAGTTTTTGCTTGTGATGTGAGCAAAAACCCTGGTTTGAAGAATTTTAGTTTCTGTGATTCTTCATTAAAGATTTCATCAAGAGTTGATGATTTGGTGAAGAGATTAACATTACAAGAGAAGGTAACATTCATAGTGAATAAAGCTGGTTCAGTGAGTAGACTTGGTATACCAAGTTATGAATGGTGGTCTGAAGCTTTACATGGTGTTTCTTATGTTGGTCCTGGTACTCATTTCTCTAATGTTGTTCCTGGTGCTACTAGTTTTCCTCAACCCATTCTTACTGCTGCTTCTTTCAATGTCTCCCTATTTTATGCCATTGGTCAGGTAATAATCATACACCATTTCTGATTCAGTTCTTGATTTTTGGCTAGAATTTTTGATTTCGATCATGGGTTTTTCCTCAATTTTTATCTTGTTAATGGGTTTCACTGGATCAGATTTGTTCTTGATTTCTAGAAATAGTCTCACTCAGAACACTTAGATCCTCTGTTTTTCAAGATTTTGTCATGATTTTGTCTAGTTTTTTTTCTTAACTAAGTTAAGATTAAAGATTTAATGATGAAGTTATGAAAACATTAATGAAGTAGATATAGTAATAAATAAGTTAGCTAGTAGGTAAAAATAAGGTACAACTACATTAAAAAGATTCTCTGAGGCAGAAGTTTCTGAAAGGTCTATTTAGATTTTGAGACCTTGGTTTGGTAAAATTTCCTGAACAGTTAAAATTACTAGAAATGGGTTTGAAAATGACATGATTAAGAGAATTTTTACTGTTGAAGTAAAAAAATTATTGAGTTTATTGAAATTTTACTGCAGGTTGTTTCAAATGAAGCAAGAGCAATGTACAATGTGGGTTTAGCTGGATTGACATATTGGAGTCCAAACATCAATATCTACAGAGATCCAAGATGGGGAAGAGGTCAAGAAACTCCCGGCGAAGATCCGTTGTTGTCGAGTCGATATGGATCAGCTTATGTCAGAGGTTTGCAGGAGACAGGGGATAGTGATCCTGACAGACTGAAAGTCGCAGCCTGCTGTAAGCATTATACAGCTTATGATGTTGATAACTGGAAAGGTGTTGATAGATACACTTTTGATGCCAAGGTATAGTGTGCATAACTAGTCTAGGTAAATTTGAGCAAGAAATCAATTTTTGATGAGCTTTATTGTTTTTTGTTTTAGGTTACTAAACAAGATCTGGATGACACATACCAGCCTCCATTCAAGAGCTGTGTTATTGATGGGAATGTCGCGAGTGTTATGTGCTCGTACAACAAAGTTAATGGAAAGCCTACTTGTGCAGATGCTGATCTCTTGGCTGGAGTCATTAGAGGGGAATGGAAACTTAATGGGTATGCCCGTTCTCCTGCACTTTCAATACTTGTTTGTTTTGCTTAAGCTAAGGCTTCTTGTAGTTTTTTTCCCCTTACTCGTGCCACAATTAAACGTCAGACAGATCGATTTTATCGCTTAATGAGGATAATTAACTTTGTGCTGCAACATGTGTGCAGATACATAGTATCAGATTGTGATTCAGTTGATGTCCTTTACAAGAACCAACACTACACCAAATCCCCTGAAGAAGCAGCAGCTGTATCTATAGCAGCAGGTAATTGATTTGCTGCATCTACATTGTTCAATTCTTTGTTTTGTTTTGTCAGGTTGTTGTTTAATTTTTTGAAAATAACAGGATTAGATCTCGATTGTGGGACTTTCCTCGGCCAACATACTGAAGCAGCAGTTAAAGGTGGTCTCCTAAATGAGTCTGCCATTGACAATGCAGTCTCTAACAATTTCGCAACACTCTTTCGTCTTGGATTTTTTGATGGGGATCCCAGCCAACAAAAGTATGGAAAACTCGGCCCTAAGGATGTTTGCACGCCAGCGAACCAAGAATTGGCTCGTGAAACAGCAAGACAAGGGATTGTGCTGTTGAAGAACAAGCCAGCATCATTACCCTTATCAGGAACTGGTATTAAGTCGTTGGCAGTGATTGGACCCAATGCCAAGGCCGCAAAAACCATGATAGGCAACTATGAAGGTAAATCTATCGAAATTATGCTTGTGCATTGACTTCAATTGAAGCTGATGTTAACAAAAATGTACACTTTCAGGTACTCCATGCAAGTACACAAATCCTTTGGACGGTCTGACAGCTTTGGTTCCAACTGTATATTCAGCCGGCTGTTCTGACACAGCATGTGGTACTGCACAATTAGATGATGCAAAGAAAATTGCAGCACAAGCAGATGCCACTGTTTTGATAGTTGGAACCGATCAATCTATTGAGACTGAAAGTCGGGATAGGCTTGATATTCACCTTCCAGGTCAACAACCTCTTCTTGTGTCAGAGATTGCAAAAGTATCTAAAGGACCTGTAATTCTAGTTATTATGTCTGGAGGTTCAATGGATATAACATTCGCCAAAGATGACCCTAAAGTTTCAAGCATCCTATGGGTTGGGTTCCCTGGCGAAGCCGGTGGCTCTGCAATAGCAGATGTTATTTTTGGCTCCTACAATCCAAGTAAGTTAGTCAATCATATTCTTCACTATCACATATATGACATAAGTGATTAATTTTTTTAAGGAAAAACGGCTAATTCTGTTTTTTCTGTGTAGGCGGAAGACTACCCATGACATGGTATCCACAAGCATTTGCAGATAAGGTCCCAATGACAAACATGAATATGAGACCAGACCCAGCAACCGGTTATCCTGGTCGTAGCTACAGGTTTTACACCGGTGACACTGTCTACGCATTTGGTGATGGTCTAAGCTACACAACATTCCATCACCGGCTAGTGAGAGCACCTAAACTAGTCTCAATTCCATTAGAAGAAAAACACATGTGCCATTCAGAGGAATGCAAGTCCATTGATGTAGTCTCCGAAAACATTTGTCAGAACTTGGTTTTTGACATTCATTTGAGGATTAAAAACGGGGGACGAACGAGCGGAAGTCATACGGTTCTCGTGTTTTCTACTCCTCCAGCAGTGCATAATTCTCCTAAGAAAAATTTGTTAGGATTTGAGAAAGTATTTTTGGAGAGCCAAATGATGCAGATAGTGAAATTCAAGATTGATGTTTGCAAAGATTTAAGTGTAGTTGATGAAAATGGAAACAAGAAAGTGGGCTTGGGTGAACATGTTCTTCATATTGGTGATTTGAAGCATACACTAAATGTGGGTACTATTTGATGAATAATAGGTGGGAAAGATTTGTCTCTCCAATTTCTAATTTGGAGATTAATTCTTAAAAAGCAATTGACAAATGTAATTTTTGAGAGGTTGTAACAATTTTCTCAATTTGTTTTAATGGAAAAACGAAAAGAATTTGATCCAATAATTGGCTGGAGCAATGAGAAAAATTTCTCTAAGGATTCACACTTTTTAAATTGCAAGAATAACCGGCTTATGAGATTGCCTACAAAAGTCTCCACTTTGTTATAGAAAAAAATATCTAGAATTCAGAGGACTGTAAGTTCACCGATCTACTATCTGAAAAGCATAGCCAGAAATTAGATTTTGATGTCAATTTAGGAATTAAAAACGGGGGAGAACGAGCATAAGTCATATTATCCTCGGTGCACACATTATTTTTAATTATTTTTTTTCTTGTTTTTTAATAGGAAAAGTAATTTGATTAAACAGAATTAATATAGAGTTTCTCTCCAAGGAGAGCTTTCAACAATTCAGGAGCATCAGTCCCCCAAAAGTAAGAACTTCTACTACGCATTGCTTTCTCAGCTAGACAATGCGCAACCTCATTGGTATTTCTTGCGACATGATTGCAGATCCAACTATTAAAACCTTTTAAAAGCTCCTTACAATTCATAATAATGGAATTATTACTCTACCGTTTACAGCTAAGAGATTATATTCAGACTGTCACCCTCTAAGTGCAGCTTCTGTATGTTGTTTCGTTCCTCCCATTTGACAACTTCTAAAGCAACTCTCGCATAAGCTTGTTCCTCATCCTATGCTAATCCCGGTATGCACCAAGATCCATGGAAGGTACCTGCACCATCAAGCAGAATTAGTCCTGAGCCCATAGTGTTATTCTCTTTATAAAAACTTGCGTCAAAATTAATTTTCATAAAATCAGCGTTAGGTCGTCTCCAGCTAACTATCTCCCTAGATTCACTAGCATTTAACCTCACGACCTCTTTTAAAGTGTTCATTAACAACGCCATCTTTCTGCACTTGTAACTTATCAAACACCAAAGAACACCTAGATTTCCATATATTCCATATAGTATACCCTGCTGTATTAATCATACTATCCCGTGTCGTGTAACCCGTAAACCAACTAGCAATCCAGCTCTTAAGCATCTACCCGCCAAGAATCCCTGCAAGGTTAGAGTCTACTGCATTCTGCACCTGTTTGCTTTTATGGCAGTTGATTAATAAATGATCCACGGTTTCAAAATTCAGAATTACAAATAGGACACGTAGAATTGATACTTGTTACTAGCAAGTCTGTCTCCAATAAGGAGGTAGTTATGGACACATTTCCACATAAAGTGCAAAATTTTAGGTGGAAGAGGAGCCTTCCAGAATCTAGTCCAAGAGAATAGCAGATGCTCAGCCACTTAATTACCATCATGAGATGCACTATTTATCACTCTATATGCAGTCTTAACCGAGAAAGGACAATAATTATCAGAAAATATCCTTAGAAAAATCGAACTGAGTCAAGCTCTGCAAATCGGCGATTGACTCAGCGAATTTTTCTTCTTTCAGATCTCAATTTTCGTGCAAATCTTCATTAATTCAGGTGATTTTTAGAGTTTTAATTCTGGTCTGAAAAACACATGTTCTAATGATACTCATTCAGAAAAGTTATGGTTATATAATGAAAAGAATTCATCGAAAATTCCTTCGGTAGAATTACCTGATGATCTTTTTGAATAAGGTTTAAACCCCTGGAAATTTTTCCTCATAGGAAGATTACACTTATAGAGGATTAAATTTGTTGATGCTGCTGTTATTTTACGTCAATAATGGAAGTTAGTTGGAGACTGTAAACTAATTCCACTGAGAAGAGGCTTCTTTACTATTAAGCTAGACGATGAGATTGATCGTCGGTCTATCAAAGCTGGTCAGTGGGAAGTTAATGATCAGGTTTTACAAGTAAGAAATTGGATTTCAAATTTTCGACCATCAAATATTCGTACATCTAAGGCTCAAGTTTGGGTTCGTTTCCATGGTTTAGGTTTGGAATTCTGGAAGGAAAAGATATTATTCACCATATGTAAGGAAATTGGTATGCCCATCAAGATTGATACTGCAAAGTGTGAAGTTGGTTATTATGCGAATGTTCTGGTTGAGGTGGATTTTTCTCAACCAATTCCTAACAAAATTTGGATTAATACAAAATATGGGGGTTTCTTTCAGAATATTTGAATTCCTGTTTGTCCAAAATTCTGTCATAATTGCAAGATTATTGGTAACTTAACTATAAAATGCAGAATTGAGCAGAACAAAGGCCATATTGCAGGTAAAGCTCTTCAAAATCCTAAGGTTAGTGCAGAAGTTCCTCATACTCCTTTTGATATTTGTGATAGATCTGAAGTTGATATTCCAACAAGGCTACAAACTAGTAGTTCTAAATATGCTCATGAGCATCAACAAGCAGAGGATTCAGTTATTAGAAGCATTTTAACTCCAGTGATACATCAAGCTACTAATAGTCCAAAAACTAGTTTGGTAGGAGGAAGGTTTAGTGCCTTGAACTAAAATGTGGATAATGATTTAGAAAATGATGAACAAGAGGTTTCAGTTGAATCAGTGATATTAGAAGTTCCACAAATTTTGAAGATTGTTGAGAGTAATAACTTGGATAATAGTACTGTGAAATTTTTGAATGGGAAATATGGTACTGTATCTAATTCAACAGTTCAAGTAACTTCATGGGCCAAAGTGGTGGAAAAAGAAATGGTTACTTCAAATTTAGACAGTACTTCTACAAGTGTTTCTGATAGAACAAAGGTTAGTGCTCCAGCTCCATTGAATAATAAGTACAATTTCAGAAAGAATCCTGGTAAAGGGGGTACCAGAAACCCCCCATATAAATAATGAAGATAATGTTTTGGAATGTCAGGGGCCCGAAAAGAGTAAGGGTTTAAGACAAACTTTGGTCTTTAGTTAATCAGTTTAATCCATCTTTAGTCTAGGCAGCAGAATCTAAAATATCTTGTAGTTCTTCTTTTTGTAATAAATTGAATTTACCAGGAATGCAAAGCATGGTAATTCATAACTCAAATTTAGGTAATAAAGGGAATATTTGGTTGTTCTGGAATAAGAGATTATCTCAGCCTAAAGTTGTTTCAGTTTCTAGTCAAATGATAACTGTTAGTGTTGGTGATGTTCTAGTATCTGGAGTTCATGCTCATGTAAAAGTTGTTCAGAGAAGATTTCTTTGGTCTGAAATGGAGCTAATAAGTGCACTGAATAAACCTTGGATAATATTGGGTGAGTTTAATGCAGTGTTAAGTCAACAAGAGAAAGTGGGTGGTAGGCTTCCTAATAGAAATGCAATGATGGAATTTAGTGATTGTTTAAATAGTTGTGAGTTACTTCAAGCTCCTAAAACTGGCTTACAGTATTCATGGTCAAATTGTCAGCATGGCAGTAAAAGAATTTTATGTAATTTAGACAGAGTAGTATTTAATCAACAGTGGTTACAAATTTATGGTGGTTGGGGTTACAAAGTCGGGTTAAGAATAGTATTAGATCATGCTCCTCTGTTAGGTGGTTGTGCCAGCATTCCTAAGCCTAAAAATATTCCTAGAAAATTTCAAAATATGTGGCTCAGTCATCCTAATTTCTTGCAAGTTGTTACAGAATGATAGAATAATCTAGTTGAAGGTGATCCTGCCTACATGTTTTTACATAAATTGAAGGAATTAAAAAAAGTTTTAAATGGATGGAATTGGAGAGTCTTTGGAGATGTGAAAGTTAAAATAAAAGAAGCAGAAGAGAAAGTAAAAGTTGCAATGCAGTTATCTGACACTAATCCTTTTGACACAGATGTTTTGGATCAACTTGTTCAAGCTCAAAATGAACATGCTAGAAGGGAGACACAAGCTAATACTTTGTTGAGACAAAAATCCATAGTTAAGTGGATAACTGAAGGATCTGCTAATACAAGTTTTTTTCACACAAAAATGAAGATAAGAAATGCTAAAAATCTAATCTGTGAACTTGAAGATGAAGAAGGAAATGTGATAGCTGATCAGAACCAGATTGCAGATTCCTTAGTTAAACACTTTCAAAACAAATTTGAATTTAAAAATGTTAACATAGTTGAAGAATTATTAGAGATTGTACCAACAGTCATCACTGAGGAAGATCAGCAGCAGTTGGATGCCATTCCTGGTGTTGAGGAAATCAAGAATATTGTATTTGATATGCATCCAGATAATGCACCAGGACCTGATGGTTTCTCAGGTATTTTTTATAGAAGTTGCTGGGATATTATTTAAAATGATCTGGTAGCTGCTATTAAATTTTGTTGGAGGAGAAGGTTTATTCCCAAAGGCATGAACTCTAGTTTTCGTGTTTTATTACCAAAGTCTCAAGGTGCAAGAACTGCAAATCAATTCGGACCAATTGGTCTGAGTAATGTCATTTTTAAGATCTTTACAAAAATAATAACAACAAGGATGGGTCTCTTCATGGAGAAATTGATTTCACCTCAGCAAGTGGCATATATTAAAGGAAGAAGCATTCATGAGCAGGTGTTGTTGGCTTCAGAATTGGTAAATGAGATGAAATTCAAAAGGAGAGGTGGTAATGTTGGAATTAAATTAGACATATCTCAGGCTTATGATTCTGTGATTGGGAATTTCTTATAAAGGTGTTATAAAAGTATGGATTCTCTTCAGCTTGGTGTAAATGGTTGATTACTTTGTTTGAATCTGCAAGAATATCTGTGATGGTTAATGGGGGTCCATGTGGTTTCTTTTCAGTTGGAAGAGGTTTGAAACAAGGACATCCTTTATCACCTATTTTATTTGTGTTGATGGAAGATGTGCTGAGTAGGAATATATCTGTATTAGTAGCAAAAGGTAAAATACAACCAATGGTAATAAAAAAAGGAATACATCCAACACATTTATTTGTTGTTGATGATGTATTCATCTTTTGTAATGGAGCAAAAAAGAGTCTTGCAAGTTTACTCAAATTACTGGATGACCATCAAGCTAGCTCAGGTGAAATTATAAACAGAGTGAAGAGTAAATGCTTTGTGGATGGTGCATCTCAGCTGAGAAAACAGATGATTTGTGAACAGGTCAATATGGAATTATCAAAATTTCCTGATAAATACTTGGGAGTACTTCTAGCACCAGGAAAAATCGCTTCTGCTATGATCTGGCAAATTGTTGAAATTCTACAAAGAAAACTGGCAGCTTGGGCAGGTAAATTACTATCCTTTCAAGATAGATTGGTTTTGGTTAAATCTGTATTATGTAGTGTGCCTATATACAACATGTCTATATATAAATGGCCATCTTCAGTGATCTGGCTAACTGCAGCTTGTGCTACAATGAGGGAATTATGGTTTCAGAGAAATGAAAAGTTTTTTAGTGAAGTGAAGCCTAACATCAATAAATTTAAGAGCAGAATACATCAGCTGGTGCCAAGGCTGCACAGGAACCGGACCAGAACCGGTGAACCGCACCAGAACCGGAACCAGACCGGAATCGGGACAGCAAGTACAGGGAACGGGAATGGAGTGGAGAACCGGCTCTGTACTGGTATAGGTAATCGGTTCCAATGGATTCCCGGCCTGTACCGGACCATATAAATCGATTAACATCAACCGTTGATATTTCTAGTATAATTTAATCATAGTCTTCCATAGTAGGTTTTGAGAGATATACATAAAATCTGTCGAGCTGAATTCATTCATCATTTTCTTCTTTCTTATTCTCTGGAGAGGAGCCGATCGTCTCTTCTTCTTCTAAGGGTCGATTTGAGATCTACTTTCACTTCTTATTCACCATCTTTGATCAGGTACTATTGATCTATTATTGTTCTTCTTTTTCTCTAAAGTAATTGACTAATTGCATGTTTGATTTGAGATTGATTTGGTCATTAATTCCTAAAATTTATTCAATGTTTCTGTATTAAACAGCAAAACAGATGACGAGGTAGCAAATCTTTTACCATCTCCGTTCAGATAAAAATGTGCAGTGCAATAAGTATAATAATATATCTAATAGTCGGATTGCTTTCATAATGATGGTTTGTTGTTGTATAGTGTGTAGCAACAGAACTATGGAAGAAAAAGCATATTTTGGGAGAACTTCATAATCTAAATAGATGATTTTGATTTCTTATTCACCTTTAAAGTACATATAAAGTATTACAGAGGGGATACATATTTAGATTGGACTATAAGCCGATCTATTTGGAATTTGCAAGAACGAAAAATTAGTGCAACAAAGATGTCATCTTAATAACCCTATTGTAAAGTTGATTCAAATTTAATGGTTTCGCTATATGATATTAATTGGAGGTTTTGATTTGTATCAATAAGTATCGGTTTTTGTTTGATCTTGGTTATTTGATTAATAAAACTTGATATATTTTTGTGTTTTTGGATCTGTTTCTGTATATCCTGAAAACACTTTTGGAATAGGGAAAAAACCGGTACCGGTCTTACATGTACAAGTACAGGTACCGGTCCTCAAAATGAGGTACCGGTCAACACCAAGTACAAGGACCGGTTCCATAAGAAAACTGGGCCGTACCGGACCATGTGCAGCCTTAGCTGGTGCATGAGGGAGGTTACAAAATGAAAAGCAACAGATGGGGTCAGAATTATGATAGTCATGTAATATCATTCTTTAAACTTGGAAATAGAAGTATCAGATATAATGGGATAATTGACTGTTATTGGATATCTCCACCAACTGGATATACCCTTTTCTGTTATGATGGTGCATCATTTGGAAATCCAGGGGCAGCTAGATTTGGTATTATTTCAAGGGATTGTGATTGTCAAGTGATTGATGATTCGTACACTTTCTTGAGGTGTAGGAATCGCAACTAATTTTATAGCAGAAGTGTACCACAGGAATTTGCAAGAGAATCAACTAGACAGTCAGACTCAATTTTAAAAAAATATATCAAAGAGTTATATCTCAATTTCTCAATTCAATCCGCAATCAAACAAATTGGAATTTGCAAGTCCGGTTGAATATAAGAAATAACTTGAACGGTACCACAGACAATGTTCAAGTGACAATCAATTTATATCAACAACCAAAGGTTGGATTATCTAATTGATTGATCTTACGCACAACCTGTGATATTTTAATTATATAAACAAATATAATGCGGAAAAGAAATAACACAGACACCAGAAATTTTGTTAACGAGGAAACCGCAAATGCAGAAAAACTCCGGGATCTAGTCCAGATTCGAACACCACACTGTATTAAGCCGCTACAAACACTATCCTACTCCAAGTTAACTTCAGACTGGAATGTAGTTGAGCCCTAACATATCTCACACTGATTAAGGTAAAGTCGCGTTCCTTACGCCTCTAGAACCACGCATGATTCTGCGCACTTGATTCCCTTAGCAGATCTCACCCACAACTAAGAGTTGCTATGACCCAAAGTCGAAGACTTGATAAACCAATCTGTCTCACACAGAAAAATCTATTGTATAGATAAATCTGTCTCCCACAGATAAACCTATGAGTTTTGTTCTGTCTTTTGATAAATCAAGGTGAACAGGAACCAATTGATATACCGTACTTATATTCCCGAAGAACAGCCTAGAAATATCAATCACCTCACAATAATTTTAATCATAAGGTAGCAAAACAATATAATGTGGAATCACAAACGATGAGACGAAGATGTTTGTGACTACTTTTTATCTTGCCTATCGGAGATTAAATCTCGAGCAAATCTTAGAGAAGATAGTACTCAATCACGATAGAAAACAGTAAGATCAGAACACACAACTACAGAGAAAATAGTTGGGTCTGGCTTCACAATCCCAATGAAGTCTTTAACCTATAGGGTTTCGTGAAAAACCTAAAGCTAAAGGAGAATTGACTCTAGTCGCAACTAGTATCATACATGAGGTGTGGGGATTAGGTTTCCCATTTGCTAGAGTTCTCCTTTATATAGTTTTCAAATCAGGTTTTGATAGCTTTGAAACAAAGCAATCAATATTCACCGTTAGATGAAACCTGATCTAAGAGCCAAGCTAAGTTTGCTTGAAACCAAAGAAATATCTCTCCATCGTTAGATGGTCTTAGCTTGTTACACACAAATGAAATGTACCTTCATTTAGATATGAGTAACCGTACCTAAACGTGTACACCTTGTTGGATCAACAATAGTAAACCGAAGTTAGCCATAAGAACACTTTCTTATCAACCTCATTCATCTTATCAACAACTAGTTCAAATGACTCAAATGAAACTTGTTATAGAGTTGTTCAATTGTTATTCTCATAGAAGTATACATGACACAATTGAAGCAAAATCGATTTTTATTCACTTGAATCAATTCATGAACATTATAGCCACGGTTTGCAAAAGATTGCATTCCTTATTATATAAATGTATTAGTTCATGAACAAACCGATTCTAGAACTTAACCCACTCAAGTATGCAAACGGGTACGCATACTTAAGTAGCCGGATTTGGACTTTGTCCGACAGTATGCGAACGGGTACGCATACTATCACACATCCAAAACAACAGTTGAATTAGTACGCGTACGGGTACGCATACAAAAGTTCCTAGACTTTAACTGAGTTCGCCAGTACGCATACGGGTATGTATACCAAGGCTCCCGGACTTCACCTGACCTTCCCAGTACGCATACGGGTATGCATACTATACCAGTCTTGGATCAACACATATGCAAGTACGCATACTATGTCTATAATCCAACTATAGTTAAGTATTCTAAACTCTATTTCAATCATTGAAACATTCTTAGAGGATGACAATAGTTGTTTTCACTAACTATTAGCATCAAAGCGATTTTCAAGTTATTGAAATAATACATACGAAACATTCCGAGTCTACATCAAATGACTGTATCACACAGATC
>JAJJMB010016062.1:230274-270818 GCA_023531105.1 Papaver atlanticum
TTAAACTCAGCTCGAAATATCAAATGTGTATAATCGAATACTATATATTAATACGACTTTTGTCTCAAGAAGGAGATATGGTAGAAATTGACTTTCTGAGTGATAGATGAGTTTCAGTCTCCACATACCTTTTGTCGATCAAGTTCCACAAGCTCTCCTTAGTAGTTCTTCGTCTTCAATAGTTGAACGACGTGAAGTCTAAAGCTCAACTACACAATCTATCCTAGTCCGAGACATTACTATAAGTAGACTAGAAATCAAGATTTATAGTTTTGATCACTAAACTTGACAAACAAGCTTGACATAGCAACACTTGCGAGTTCCACCGAGCAGTGCTCTAATAATCTCCCCCTTTGTTAATTTTAGTGACAAAACTATCAATACATATGGATTACAAAATAAATAAACTTTGTAGCTTCTCATCCAAATGCTTGATCTCCTTGGTTCTGCAACATTACTCGAAATTTTCGTCACTTCAAAGTACTCCAGTGATCCTGAACGTGTTCAACTCAATATCATAGTTGTTGAAGATCCGTAGATATAATAATAAGAAAACAGTTGCTCTTAATCATTGTTATAAAGTGTCATAGTATTATTACACAACATCAAAGTTCAATTGTATCACAACTTTTAAAACAATACTATGGTGATATGTATCACTCCCCCTTAGTCAATACTTTATCTCACATGAAAACCACTCCCCCTTACATAATGATCCGTAAACCATATGTATTTGTAGTGTGAACTACACATTAATTCTCCCCCTTTTTGTCAATATAAATTGGCAAATGTATGAAAACTAATGGGATCCTAATGAAATTTTCATAGAGATACTTCATGACTAAAAGAGAATATATCAACTTGTTTCGATGATTTCACATAGACGAAACTAGTGTATTCATCAAGGAGTTTATAAAGATACAAGAAAACTCCTACAATATTCCACAGCCTCACTCATCACAAAGATTTGTCAATTAAGCACAACTTCAAAAAGAACTCTCCCCCATAAAATTCCATTCCCGAAAGAACAACAAGAGCGACCTTACTTTCACAAGAAAAGAAGGATTTCTTTGGACATTAACAAATCACATGAAACATGAATTCGTAATCCAAAATACTCAATTAAATTAACCACAAGAGAACCCATGACAAATTTAATTGGAAATGCTCAACATAAGAGAACTTACGGAGCCACACAGTATATTCACAAGAGATGGATCAGGGAAAGATCAATATTGTGGAATATTCAAAGATTCATTCTATTTTTCATCAATATTTGCATAGAGACATATGATAGTCTTAATCTTTGTAGACAAAAGTTCATCATATCTTCCATCAATATTTGCATAATGATATAATAGGCTTAACTTTTGTTGCCAAAAGTTCATTTTATCTTTTATCAATAAGGACTTATTATAGACTTAACTTTTGAGCAAGTATGGGACAATCATAGTTCACGGACACAAACACACATATCCCATAACAAGTTGCAATATATAAAATCATAAAGATTAATACTGCAAAATCATCTTCCAAATAAACTTTAGAATTTAAATAAAAAAATATAAAAAAATTGCAAGATGAAAATCGTTGGAAATAGCTATGTGTACTCACAATAATTGTTATTCCAAACCCTATTTATCCTTCTTAAAACACAAGAATAAATTCTCATAAGAAGTTTCCTAGACAAAATAACTCCTATGAAGAACACAACTGTGAGTAACCAGACATAACCAGCAACCAGAGATCGAACATAAACAAGTTCATCAGTTGCTTTCTTTAGTTCGTTTTTCAGAAATTCAAGATTCTTTGTTGCAATTCCAAGTTGTTCATGTACGACCTCAAAATATCGAAGAAGATTTCCTGCCAGTTGAGATGACATCTTAACTGGAAGTGTGTTTTCATGATCCACAGCATGATATCAATCAATGAAAACAGGGTTCTCGTGAAACTCAATAACCTTGCCCTGTTCAACTTTGTTTTCCTTTTTGCATCCATCCATTGTGTGCGCCAAAGTGTCAAAAATTTCAACGTTATGGAATGTGTATGTATCAAGGGAAGAAAACTATGATACATATATATGAGTGCATCATAGGAAAACCCTAGGCGTACTCGTTCACGTTCGGTACGGGTCGGGTGCTCGTACGCTCATGGTTGAGAACCAGGTTCGAAACCAAGAGGGTGATGGAGCTTAATTTAGATGAATTTTTGATAAAAAAAATCAAAGAAAAATTCTAAACATATTGACATACGATCTTAGCTCAAAAGAGCATAAGATTATTGTTGATGAATAACAACCCACCCGTCAATGAGTAGAAAACATAACTTTTTTTTTTAAGGTAAGCAACAAAGAGTCTATTATCAGGAATTATTGATCAAAAATATTACACTATGTAATAATATACTGGAGCAGGGTTCAACAGTAAGATGATCAAGAAAAATAACAATAATAATACAACAAAGACCACTTTCTCAAGACAGAAGAACTTCTTGAGAATTATGAGCATCCTCACACAGCTTCAAAGAGGATGCTCTTTTCGGCAGTCAAGTTGTATTTTGATGAGCACATTGCTCATCAATGATATTGACATTTTCCATTTTACTTTCTTGAAGATCTTCAGAAGAAATGAAAGTGTTGGTCAGAAGAGAATTATCAAGAGGAGGGAAAGAGATACCTGAAACTTCCGCCTTCCTTGCCTTCTTAATGCTGCATTTGAGTCTATTTATACTTTTTCTTTAGCTCCGAGACACGATTATTGATGTGGATGTATTCTGGAGTAGACAATTTAGATTCAAGACTTTCTTCTGTGAGAGGCAAGGAGTTTGAACTCTTCTTCTTCCTTCGATGACTTTTTCTTTTTACAGAGTGATTTGAAGAGTCAGTCGTCCCTATGGCATTCTTCCTTTTACTATTGTAAAAAGGTATTGTGTCATTTTTACAATCAAGAATTAGCTCATCACAACATTTTTCTTGATTGCATACAAGTCCTTTTTCTCCAGCAAAATGAGAGGCGGGTTTGATTACTTCTTTAGACATCCATACGAGAATGTTATGAAGTTTTTCATTCCGTAGTCGAAAACGACATCTCCTTTCAAGGTGACCTTTGTTCCCGCAATAATAACAGTTGTAAGGAATATTTTTGACTGTTCTGATATGAGCTGTTTTTAGGGCTGAACATGGTTTCGGTTTTCCGCCGGAATCGGACCGAACCAGACCGATTTACTAATGGATTGGTTATGGTAAAAAAAATTGAAAACCGATATTACTGGTTCGGTTTTGGTTTGACCCCAAAACCGAACCAAAAACCAATGGAAAACCGGTTATGTTCGACCGTTAGATTAAAACCTAAGATTTAATCTACACCCTTTGTTTTTCTTAACCCTGATACTAGATATCATCGACCAATTTTTTAACCTCACTTAGTTTATAACTGTGCTTCTAAACTTGAAATATGAACTATGCTTGTGTTAATTACATTCTGCAGGTAGGTTAAAATTCTACTGTGATTTTTTTTTTTAAAGATTTGAATTGTCAGTTTCAGAAAACTGACATACAGTTGGTTTTCCATTAATCCAATGGAACAAACCGAAACCGGCTAAAACCCTTAAGAAACTGAACCAATGGTTAATGGTTCGGTGATGGTAATATTTTTTAGAAACCGGTAGTATTGGTATTGGTTTGGTTTGGCTGGAAACCGAGCCGAAACCGACCATGAACATCCCTAGCTGTTTTCTAAGGTAGACGATCTTTGTTCATAGGAACATCAGCTGCTGAAGGAGGTTTTTCACTTAGAAACTTGTAATTAGCATGAACAAAATTTATCTTACTAGTACTTGGAGCTTATATTCCTTTATAGCCCAGACCACGTGTATCACGATGTTCTTTACATGCACCTAGCATAGAAGATAGTTTTGTATAGCTAGCACTGAATCTTTTCAGATTCTCTTCCAGTGATATTACTTTATCAAGAGCAGCAGCAAGATCATCCTCCCATTGTTTTTCTCTGGCGAGAAGGCTGACTTCTCTGTCGTTAAAACATTTTTGTTGAGAGTCATATCTTGCTTCAGATTCGGCAAGTCTTTCTTTCAACACAAAGAGATTTTGACGAAGATTATCGCATTCAGAATTCTTTGAACGCACATCTTCTTCACGATCTTTAAGAATAGATTGTAAAAGTATGTAACTGCAACCATATCCCCTAAAGAGTTTTCTCAATTTTCTGTTTTCTTGACAGAGAGGAGTCAGATATTCAGCCAAGCAAGCTATAAACTTCTTTTTCTTTAAGAGATGGTCAAAAAGCTTGATATAATTTCAAGAGAATCAACTAGACAGTCAGACTCAATCTTAATAAAAGTATATCAAAGAGCTATATCTCAATTTCTCAATTCAATCTGTAATCAAACAAATAGGAATTTGGGAGTCTGATTGAATATAAAAAAATAACTTGAACGGTACCACAGACCAATGTTCAAGTGTAAATCAATTATATCAACAACCAAAGGTTGGATTATCTAATTGATTGATCTTATGCACAACCTGTGATATTTCAATTATATAAACAAATATAATGCGGAACAGAAATAACACAGACACAAGAAATTTTGTTAACGAGGAAACCGCAAATGCATAAAAACCTCGGGACCTAGTCAAGATTTGAACACCACACTGTATTAAGCCGCAAGACACTAGCCTACTCCAAGTTAACTTAAGACTGGAATGTAGTTGAGCCCTAACCAATCTCACACTGATTAAGGTACAGTCGCATTCCTTACACCTCTAGAACCACGCCGGATTCTACGCACTTGATTCCCTTAGTTGATCTCACCCACAACTAAGAATTGCTACGACCCAAAGTCGAAGACTTGATAGACAAATCTGTGTCATACAGAAAAGTCTATTAAATAAATAAATCTGTCTCCCATAGATAAACCTACGAGTTTTGTTCCGTCTTTTGATAAATCAAGGTGAACAAGAACCAATCGATAACCCGGACTTATATTCCCAAAGAACAGCCTAGAATTATCAATCACCTCACAATAATCTTAATCAATTAACGAAACAAGATATTGTGGAATCACAAACGATGAGACGAAGGTGTTTGTGACTACTTTTCTATCTTTCCTATCGGAGATATAAATCTTAATCCAATCTTACGATTGTACTCAATCACGATAGAAACAAAAAGATCAGATCACGCAACTACAGAGAAAATAGTTGGGCCTGGCTTCACAATCCCAATGAAGTCTTTAAGTCGTTAACCTACAGGGTTTCGTGAAAAACCTAAGGTTAAAGGAGAATCGACTCTAGTCGCAACTAGTATCACACAGGAGGTGTGGGGATTAGGTTTCCCAGTTGCTAGAGTTCTCCTTTATATAGTCTCAAAATCAGGGTTTGCAATCTAAGTTACCTTGGTAACAAAGCATTCAATATTCACTGTTAGATGAAAACCTGATTAGAGTCAAGCTAATATCTTTCAACCGTTAGATCGAACTTAGCTTGTTATACACAAATGAAATGCACTTTCATTTAAGTTTGGGTAACTGTACCTAAACGTGTACACTTAGTTGGTTCAACAATAGTTAACCAATGGTTAGCCATATGAGCACTTTCATATGAACCTTATTCATCTTCACAATAACTAGATGAATAAGACACAATCAAAGCAAAATCGATTTGATTCACTCGAATTAATTCTTGAACATTATAGCCACGGTTTGCAAAGATTTCATTCCTTATTATATAAGTGTTTTAGTTCATGAACAAACCGATTTTAGAAAGTAACCTACTTAAGTATGCAAACGGTTACGCATACCAAAGTGATCGGACCGAGTTTGGTTACGCCAGTACGCGTACAGGTGCGCATACTAAATCACACTTCCAAACTCCAGCAGAAATTCACGGACATTAACTTTCCGGCAGTATACGTACGGGTATGCATACTTGCCCGAGTTTCCAACAACCGCCGGTACGCGTACGGGTACGCATACTTTAGGTTCCCGGTTTTGGACTTTTACAAAAATGTGAGAGCACACTATGTTTATATCCAAACATGGTTACTTGTTCTAAACTCTCATTTCAATCATTGAAACTTTCTTAGAGGATGTTATAATAGTTGTTATTCACAAACTATTTTCATTAAAGCGATTTTCAAGTTATGGAAATAATCAACATGACTTTCGTCACTCGTAAAGATGAACTTGGCCAAAGCGAAAGCTTACCAACACATATTTCGAGGCATAGATAAGTGAGTTAAACTCGGCTCGAAATAGCACATGTGTATAGTTGAAGTCTATATAGCAATATGACTTTTTTCTCAAAATAGGAGATAGAATAGATAGACTTTTGAGTGATAGATAAGTTCAAGTCTCCACATACCTCTTTGTTGATGAAGTTCCACAAGTTCCCTTTAGTAGTTCTTCGTCTTCATTCGATGATCGCCGTGGAGTCTAAGGCTCAACTACACTTACTATCCTAATCCGAGACTTAGCTATAAGTAGACTAGAAATCAAGACTTATAGTTTTGGCAACTAAACTTGACAAACAAGCTTGAGATAGCAACGCTTGCGAGTTCGGCCGAGCAATGCTCTAAAAATCTCCCCCTTTGTCAATTTTAGTAACAAAACTATCAATACATATGGAATACAAAATAAATAAACTTTGTAGCTTCTCATCCAAATGCTTGATCTCCTTGGTTCTTCAACATTACTCGAAATCTTCGTCACTTCCAAGTACTCCAATGATTCCAAAGGTATTCAATTCAGCATCATCGTTGTTGAAGATCCGTAGCCATAACAATGAGAAAACAATAGCTCTCAATCATTGTTATACATTGTCATAGTATTATTACACAGCATCAAAGTTCAATTATATCAAAACTTCGACAACAATACTATGGTGGGGGTGTTGATAAGCACGTAAGTGCTACATTTTATACCCATATTTATATTAGCTAGGACTTGATATTTTGGCTAACAACACTATTTTAGTGCTTTTGTAGAAAGTACGAGTGAATTCGATCATCCGGGGAATAAACGCCTAAGTTGCAGCTTAAATGGCGTTTGCAACAAAGCACCACTAGTAACTCACAGCATCGGTGGAAGAGTGGCTGGGCTGACTTTTAATATTGCATCAGTTCTTATAATTAGTGGCCCATCTCCTACCACATAACTTTGTGGCATACTATGTTCATCACGAAAACAAGAAAAGGGGATCTGAGCAGAACTGGTGTTTATGAATTCTGCCGTCTTCTTCTACCTTGTATCCGGTTATCTCTTCGCCGACAGTGTCTAAATTCTTGGTCCGAAACAACAACAGCACCATGAGATGGTTGGAGCAGCTCAGGCAATGCCAGAAATCAGTAAGGAGTGGAGATGGATCTATTTACAAGGAGATGGATGGGCGAGATTATGAGCTTGCTTTGAGTTGGAAGGGGAGTAAATGGAGACATCTGTTTGTAAACTGAGCAACAAGTGGTGTTCATCTATAGAACACGATTTAGAGTAGCAATTGTGATTGGTGCTCGAGTTCAATTCCGAGAGACACTGCTACAGGAACTCGAATTGGAGGAAGATAAGAAGTTTTGGAAGTATTGGGGATCGTGCATGCTGGTTTGGGTTCAGTTTTGATTCACTTTGTATGCCGGGAAAAACAGTGTTGAGAGGCTTCTTTTGTCGTCGATTCAATGGACGGATGGCTGAGGTTTTAAATGTGTTATAGTTTGGATAGGATGAGGATGTATGCATGTGTATGAATCTCGAAATGGCAGGTCAAACGAGATATAAGAGGTGCCTCATATAACCAGCTGAAGTCTGCCTCTGCCTGCACTCAAACTGCGCTGCAATTGCTCGCAGTATTGCTTGCGAAGTAAAGTGAGGAACAGGAAGTGGTGTTGGTTGGATGTTATACAGCATGGATTGAAATTGGGTTGATTTGAGAGCTTGGACGTGACTGAGATGATTTATATGAACTGTTGATGATGCTGGCAGAGATGAGACCATGGTGCGAGATTGGGATTCACGAGTGTGTTAGCTTGCTGGTTCATGCCGTGAACTTTGGTCTCAACTCAATTGAGAAATGAACAAGTGTTGAAAAGAAGATGGAATCAGCTCCATGGAAATTCAGATGAAGGTGTTGTAAGGCCTGAGAATAGATGGACAGTACTGACGTTTGCCTCTGGGAAGGAGTTGGTTGTTGGTTGAGCTAGTTGCAATCGGTGGAGACAATCAGGGAGTAGAGAAGTAATACTGTGGGGCTGTGTTTGAATGAAATAGGTGATTGCTGATAGTCAAGAATCGTTAACAGATATGCATACGTATTGGAGATGGTCCTGATGTTGGCTGGCTTATGGGACTTTATCGCAGTTAAGAAGATAGACAGGAAGTGGAGATGTTCATGCTGAGAAATGGAAGAAAGATGGCAGTATTGAGAGCATTACCGACTGTCACTGCTACTCGGAGATAAATAGCAGCAGCGAAGTGGTCTTGTTGTTATTGCAGGCACTGGTGGTCGTTCTATGTCTCTACACCGGAAACAACAACAACAATGGATCCGGAGCTAGTGGAATTATATGGTGGCTGGATGTTTTATATGGGGATTCAAACAGCAAAGTGTTTTGAGTTGAATTCGTGTTGGTGGTAGTATTTCAGAGAATGGAAACTGTACTGGAGTGGGATTATTTATGGACTGAACGGTGAGACGATGAGTTGCTGCAGTCAGTGGCGGTGATGGCTAGATTGGCGGTCAGAAGCTATGAAGTTGGTGCTATGCGAGTCTGAGAAGTATTGGAAGACCGAATACCTGAATTTGGAAATGGGAGCTAGCAATTGACCGGAACTGACTGGGCTTTGGTGGTTCCTATTATCCAACAGAAGAGTGTTGGGTTTATTCGAGAAGCAAGACCTATATATCGATGTGAACAGAGAAAAGAGAAAAGGAGGCCGTTTTGGAGAGTTCTCTGGCCGGAAACGAAGACAGCCGCAACTGCTATTATTGGAGGAGGAGAATACAAGAGAAGAGGAAGACGACTTAGCACCGGGTGACGACGGTGACAGCGTTTGCTTTTTCTTTCTCTTATCAATTTATTTTTATGGGTTTTGAGAAACCCAGAACCTTGTTCTGATTCCTTTGTAGCTAGGGTTTTAGGAGGAAACAATTTTGATTGCTTAGAATCAATTTTAGTTCTTCATAATAATGATTCAAATGTTTAGTAATTTATCCTCAATATTTGCTTGATTAATTATTGCATAAATAGTTGAATTGATCACATATGCTTTCCGCTCGATACATTATGCTTGGATTATTTTCTTTGACGGTGTATGCTTATAAATTGATATGTGATTCTTTACGACTATATAATGGTTAGATAGCTTCGTTGGTTGTTTATGCTTTTAGATTGATATGCCATGCTTAGTAATGTTTGATGGGATATACTTTTGGATTGATAAATAATTCTTTGGATGTCTACTTAGAAGCGAGGAAAGTTATATTGGTGAAACATAATTTTGGATTTTAATATATTATCTTCCGAGACATGTGGTTGATTCTAATAATTGTCTTGATTTATACCGGAGATTGATTTTAGAAATTATAATGAGTCATGGATGATTAAATTGGTAGAATCCGAAAAACCCTGGTTACCAACTCTCTCATTGCATCTAGTTTATTTAGTTTATTTTTCTGTTATTATTCTTTCAAAAATCCAAAAACATCATCTCTGGTTATTCTATTGAGAATATTGGTTACAGTATTTCCACCGCTCCCTGTGGGTTCGACCCGTACTTGCCTCTGTCTACTAGTTAAGCACCATGCGATTGCGGTTATTTATATAGGGTTTCCCTAAATCCTATCAATTTTTGTGGCGCCGTTACCACTCCCCCTTAGTCAATACTTCATCTCACATGAAAACCACTCCCCCTTACATAATGATCCGTAAACCATATGTATTTGTAGTGTGAACTACACATTAATTCTCCCCCTTTTTGTCAATAAAATTGGCAAAGGTACGAAAATTAGTGGGATCCTAATGAAATTTCCATAGAGATACTTCATGACCAAAAGAAAAGCACAGATCAACTTTTTTAGATGCAATCATATAGCCGAAACTAAATGCATTCATCAAGGAGTTTATAAAGATACAAGATAACCCCTATAATATTCCACAACCGCACTCCCCACAAAGATTTGGCAATTAAGCACAAGTTCAATTAAGAACTCTCCCCCATAAAATGTCATTCCCGAAAGAACAACAAGAGAGACCTTACTTTCACAAGAAAAGAAGGTTTTCTTTGGACACAACACTAAGATACCTAACAGAAATTCAACTACCGAAACAAATGCAGAATTGAAGTAACACTTACTGGAGTTCCAAACTCAATTGCCCAACAGATCGAGATAAGTGCAGGGGCAAGAGTTTAGGAATGACTAATGAACCAAAACAACACCAATAGACTGCCGTAAGTGTTGAAATGTAGCAGTATCTAATGGTTTGGTGAGAATATCAGCCAATTGTTGTTCGGAAGGCACAAATTCCATATTTATGATACCATTTTCATATAGATCTCGAATAAAATGGTACCTTATATCGATATGCTTAGTTCTTGGGTGCTCAACGGGATTCTCAGTGATTCAAATTGCGCTAGAGTTGTCACACAAGATTTTCATTATTCCAGTATCAATTCCATAATCAGCAAGCATTTGTTTCATCCAAAAAAGTTGAGTACAACATGAGCCTGCAACAATATACTCTGCCTCACATGTAGACAGGGATTGTGAATTTTGTTTTTTGCTATGCCAAGCCACAAGATTCAATCCTACATAGTAGAAACCCGCTGATGTACTTTTTCTGTCTTCTACACATCCTTCCCAATCAGCATCTGAATAGGCAAAAAGATCAGTGTTAGTATCAAAAGTATAAGATAGACCATACCCGACGGTGTGATTGACATATCGTATGATCCTTTTCTCCGCTGCCAGATGAGATTCCTTTGGATTTGCCTGAAATCTAGCACAACAACCATCATTAAAAGCAATATCAGGTCTAGTAGTTATAAGATATAAAAGGTTGCCAATGATATATCGATAAAGTTTTTGATCCACATTTACTCTCTCATCTCTATGTAGTTTACCAGTGGTGGGAATAGGTGTTAGTTTTGGAGTTGATTTATCCAGACCGAACCTTGAGACAAGATCCTTAGCATATTTTTCTTGAGATAAGTAAATTCCATCCTTATGTTGCTGAATTTGTAATCCTAAAAAGAACTTTAATTCACCAATTGCTCATTTCAAATTCTTTGCCAAGAGAGACTTGAAAATCTTTTGCAAGTTTCTCAGAAGTTGAACCATAGATGATATCATCAACATAGACCTGAGCAATGACAACATCTTTCCCACTCCATTAGGTAAACAAAGTTTTATCAGCTCCGCCTCTCGAAAAACCTTTCCTAAGAAGAGAAGTAGTTAGCTTTTTGAACCGAGGTGCTTGTTTTAACCCATATAATCCCTTTTTAAGCTTAAGGACATGATCAGGGAAACCAGGATTTTCAAAACCCTTAGGTTGAGCGACATAGACTTCTTCCTTTAAATTTCCGTTTAGGAACGCGGATTTTATGTCCATTTGAAACAGCTTAACCTTAAGAAAACAAGCATGAGCTAATAAAAACCGAATGGACTCAAGGCGTGCCACAGGAGCAAAGGTTTTGTCAAAGTCGATACCCTTAATCTGTGAATATCCTTGAGCGACAAGTCTGGCTTTATTTCTTACAATCGTACCAAATTCATCAGACTTATTCTTGAATATCCATTTTGTACCAACAATATTGATATTGAGGGAACAAGGTACTAGTTCCCATACATCTTGTCTTTGAAATTGATTTAACTCTTCATGTATTTCATTCACCCAAAAGGGATCTCTAAGAGCTTCGTTAATATTTCTCGGTTCTACTTGAGAAAGATAACAACCAAATTGCAAATATTTTGAAGTTGTCCTCTTGTCTTAGCAGTAGAATCTCTTCCTACAATAATACTGTTGGGATCATGATTACTTTGAACCCAGAGGTGTCGTGGAAGGACACGTTCTTGTTCAACAGGAGTAGCTTGATCAGTGCTCTTCTCCTCGTCACTAGAAATATCATGATCAATAACATTTGGGACGACTTCAACCGATTCTGGGATTTCCTTGACTTTCTCAATTGCCTCAGTTGGAGGTAATTCAGCAGGAGGATTATCATGATTAAAATTACTAATATCATCAATGATAACATTAGCAGACTCCATCATAACTTGGATTCTGAGATTAAAAACTCGAAAACCACGACTATCAGAAGCATAGCCAAGAAAGATACCTTCATCACTTTTAGTATCAAATTTCCCTCTCTGATCTCGATCTTTTAGAATGTAGCACTTACTTCCGAACACTCTGAGATAGTGTAAGTTTGGTTTCCTACCGTACCACAACTCATAAGGGGTGTTTAGGGTTTTAGATCATAGGTAGACACGGTTGATCAAATAACATGTTGTGAAAACCGCTTCTCCCCAAAACCTTTAAGGTAAGTTTTTATTATGGAGCATTACCCTAGCCATTTCCTGAATGTTCCTATTCTTTCTTTCTGCAACTCCATTAGCTTGAGGAGTAATGGGTGGTGAGTATTATTGAATAATCCCCAGTTTGTCACAAAATTCAAACACCTTAGTGTCTTTGAATTCAGTTCCACGGTCGCTTCTAAATTTATTTAGTTTGCGACCTTGTTCATTCTGGATTCTATTAACAATAATCTTGAATTCATCAAGGGTTTCATTCTTGTGAGCTAGAAATGCTACCCAAGTGAATCTGGTGTAATCATCTACCATAACTAAAGCATACTTTTTACCTGCAACTGTAGGTTGTTGAATAGGTCCGAAGAGATCCATATGAATTAAATCAAGTGAAGCTTTAGTGAGAAAATCTCAAGATGATTTACGACGAACTTTCGTTTGTTTACCCTTTTGACAGGCACCACATACACCATCAATTTTTTCATTGATTTTGGGAACGCCTCTAACAAGTTCTTTGTTGATGATCTTAGTTAGAAGGTGATAATTGATGTGACCAAAATGCTCATGCCAAAGATGTGTAGATTCCACCTTAGTCAAATTACAACAGTTACTAAACTGAGTATCAAGAAGATAACAGTTATTTTTACCACGAGTTCCCTAAAAATTTACTTTTCCAGTTTTGTCTACAATGTCACATCCATTTGCATTGAAAACAATTCTATGGCCTTTGTCATAGATTTGACTAATAGAAAGAAGGTTTACAGTCATACCTTTAACGTATACTACATCATGGATTTCAGGAACGCCGAGAAGTTTGATCGTCCACTTCTTGCTTATGTAGCAGCACCTCCCATCTCCGAATGTTACGGGACCTCCTTCAAAGTCGCTTGAAGTTACAAACCACGAGAGATCACCAGTCATATGTCGGCTACATCCACTATAAAGAAACCATTGAAAGGGCGATGTTAATTTTAGAGCAAAAGCTCTCATACTAACATTACTATCCCGTTTAGTATTTCTTGTTAGTTTTGTACACCTTTTTAGAGAAGTAAACAGTTGTTCATCTTTCTTATGAAGATTACTCGCAACCTTTAAACTTTTCCGGAAAGATATACATGTATGTTGAAAGTGATTGTAAGAGTCACAGAACATACATGGACCAACATCTTTAATCTTGTTTGAGTAGTTCTTAGTCCCATCAGGTTTCACAAAGCCTAAACCTCATTTGTCACCTGACTTGTGACTATTCTTCAGAAAAGAACATAAGGAGTTATTCAAATCCATTGAAGGAATTTTGACAGACTTCAAATCCTCATACATTGCAATTTCTGCAACAAGATCAGAGTTGATCCGGATTTGTTCATCCAACTTTTTCTGGAGAATAACAAGTTTTTCACAACTTTCTCTAAGATCAGAATTCAATCCTGGTGAAGCGTTTAGAGAGACTTTATTGTCCATAGAGTCAGATCGCTACAAACACAAACTTATGAGGTCTTGAACGTGTTTGCCTGCTCTGATACCAATTAAAAAAGCGGGGGTACAACAACCACACCCAATATTTCGCTTAGCAATCTGTATGGACTAACTTTAATATACTTTTAAGAGAATCAACTAGACAGTCAGACTCAATCTTAATAAAAGTATATCAAAGAGTTATATATCAATTTCTCGTTCAATCCACACTCAAATAAATAGGAATTTGCGAGTCTGATTGAATACAAGAGAAATAACTTGAACGGTACCAAAGACCAATGTTCAAGGATCAATCAATTTCAATCAACAACCAAAGGTTGGATTTACCAATTGATTGATTCAACGCACAACCTGTGATATTTCAATTATATAACAAAATATAATGCGGAAAAGAAATAACACAAACACCATAAGTTTTGTTAACGAGGAAACCGCAAATGCAGAAAAACCCCGGGACCTAGTCCAGATTTGAACACCACACTGTATTAATCCATTACAGACACTAGCCTACAACAAACTAACTTAGGTCTGGACTGTAGTTGAGCCCTAACTAATCTCACACTGATTATGGTACATTCGCGTTCCTTACGCCTCTATGAACCACGTCGGATTCTGCGCACTTGATTCCCTTAGCTGATCTAACCCACAACTTAGAGTTGATACGACCCAAAGTCGAAGACTTGATAGAAAAATATGTCTCACATAGAAAAGTCTATTAAACAGATAAATCTGTCTCCCACAGATAAACCTACGAGTTTTGTTCCATCTTTTGATAAATCAAGGTGAACAGGAACCAATCGATAACCCGAACTTATATTCCCAAAGAACAGCCTAGAATTATCAATCACCTCACAATAATCTTAATCGATTAACGAAACAAGATATTGTGGAATCACAAACGATAAGATGAAGGTGTTGGTGACTACTTTTCTATCTTTCCTATCGGAGATATAAATCTCAATCCAATCTTACAATTGTACCCAATCACGATAGAAACAACAAGATCAGATCATGCAACTACAGAGAAAATAGTTGGGCCTGGCTTCACAATCCCAATGAAGTGTTTAAGTCGGTAACCTACATGGTTTCATGTAAAACCTAAGGTTAACAATAGTTAACCAATGGTTAGCCATATGAGCACTTTCATATCAACCTTATTTATCTTCACCATAACTAGTTCAAGTGACTCAAATGAACTAGTTAGAGAGTTGTTCAATTGCTTAGATCTCATAGAAGTATACAAGACACGATCGAAGCAAAATCGATTTTGATTCACTCGAATCAATTCATCAATATTATAGCCACGGTTTGCAAAGATTGCATTCCTTATTATATAAATGTTTTAGTTCATGAAAAAAACGATTTTAGAAAGTAACCTACTTCACCTAAGTGATCGGACCGAGTTTGGTTACGCCAGTTCGCGTACGGGTGCGTATACTAAATCACACTTCAAAACTCCAGCAGAAATTCACGGACATGAACTTTCAGCCAGTATGCGTACGGGTACGCATACTTGCCCGAGTTTCCAACAACCGCTGGTACGCGTACGAGTACGCATACTTTAGGTTCCCGATTTTGGACTTTTACACAAATGTTAGAACACGCTATGTTTATATCCAAACATTGTTACTTGTTCTAAACTCGAATTTAAATCATTGAAACTTTCTTAGAGGATGTTATATTAATTGTTATTCACAAACTATTTTCATCAAAGCGATTTTCAAGTTATTGAAATAATCAACATGACTTTCGTCACTAGTAAAGATGAACCTGGCCAAAGCAAAATCTTACCAACACATATTTCGAGGCATAGATAAGTGAGTTAAACTCAGCTCGAAATATCACATGTGTATAGTTGAAGTCTATATAGCAATATGACTTTTTTCTCAAAATAGGAGATAAAATAGATAGACTTTTGAGTGATAGATAAGTTCAAGTCTCCACATACCTCTTTGTTGATGAAGTTCCACAAGTTCCCTTGAGTAGTTCTTCGTCTTCATTCGATGAACGCCGTGGAGTCTAAGGATCAACTGCACTTACTATCATAATCCGAGAATTAGCTATAAGTAGACTAGAAATCAAGACTTATAGTTTTGGCAACTAAACTTTACAAACAAGCTTGAGTTAACAACGCTTGCGAGTTCGACCGAGCAATTCTCTAACAAATCCTATGAAGAACATAATTGTGAGTCATCAGACATGACCAGCAACCAGAGATCGAACATAAACAAGTTCATCAGTTGCTTTCTTCAGTTCGTTTTTCATAAATTCAAGATTCTTTGTTGCAATTCCAAGTTGTTCACGTACAACCTCAAAATCTCGAAGAAGATTTCCTGCCAATTGAGATGACATCTGAACTGGAAGTGAGTTTTCATGATCAACAGCATGATAGCAATCAATGAAAACAGGGTTTTCGTGAAACTCAATAACCTTGCCCTGTTCAACTTTGTTTCCCTTTTTGCATCCATCCATTGTGTCCGCCAAATAGTCATAAAACTTTCAACGTTACGGAACGTGTATGTATCAAGCGAAGAAAACCATGATACATATATATGAGTGCATCATAGGAAAACCCTAGGCGTACTCGTTCACGTTCGGTACGGGTCGGGTGCACGTATGCTCATGGTTGAGAACCAGGTTCTAAACTAAGAGGGTGATGGAGCTTAATTTAGAAGAAGTTTTGATAAAACAATGAAAGACAAATTCTTAACATATTGACATACAATCTTAGATCAAAAGAGCATAAGATAATTGTTGATGAATAACAACCAACCCGTCAATGAATAGAAAACAGAAGTTTTTTTTTTTAAAGTACGCAACAAAGAGTCTATTCTCAGGAATTATTGATCAAAAATATTACACTATGTAATAATATACTGGAGCAGGGCTCAACAGTAAGATGATCAAGAAAAATAACAATAATAATACAACAAATATCACTTTCTCAAGACAGAAGAACTTCTTGAGAATTATGAGCATCCTCACATAGCTTCAAAGAGGATGCTCTTTTGGGAAGTCAAGTTGTATTTTGATGAGCATATTGCTCATCAATGATATTAACATTTTCCCTTTTACTTTCTTGAAGATCTTCATAAGAAATGAAAGGGTTAGTCAAAAGAGAATTATCAAGAGGATGGCAAGAGATACCTAAAACTTCCGCCTTCCTTGCCTTCTTAATGCTGCGTTTGAGTCTATTTATACTTGTCTTGAGCTCCGAGACAAAATTATTGATGTGGATGTAATCAGGAGTAGACAATTTAGATTCAATACTTTCTTCCGTGACAGGCAAGGAGTTTGAACTCTTCTTCTTCCTTCGATGACTTTTTCTTTTTACAAAGTGATTTAAAGAGTCAGTCGTCCCTATGACATTCTTCCTTTTACAATTGTAAAAAGGTATTGTGTCATATTTACAATCAAGAATTACTTCTTTTACAACACTTTTCTTGAATGCGGACAAGACCTTTTACTCCAGCAAAATGAGAGGAGGGTTTGATTATTTCTTTAGATATCCATATGAGAATGTTATGAAGTTTTTCATTCTATAGTCGTAAACGACATCTCCTTTCAAGGTGACCTTTGTTCCCGCAAGAATAACAGTTGTAGGGAGTGTTTTTGACTGTTCTCATATGAGTTGTTTTCGAAGGTGAACGATCTTTGTTCATAGGAACATCCACTGCTGAAGGAGGTTTTTCACTTAGAAACTTGTCATTAGCATGGAATTTTTTTATCTTACTAGTACTAGGAGCATATATTCCTTTATAGCCCAGACCACGTGTATCACGATGTTCTTTACATGCTTTCAGCATAGTAGATAATTTTGTAGAGCTAGTACTAAATCTTTTCAGATTCTCTTCCAGTGATTTGACTTTATCAAAAGCAGCAGCAAGATCAGCCTCCAATTGTTTTTCTCTGGCGAGAAGGCTGACGTCTCTGTCGTTAAAACATTTTTGTTGAGTGTCATATCTTGCTTAAGATTCGGAAAGTCTTTCTTTCAACACAAAGATATTTTGACGAACATTTTCGCATTCAGAATTCTTTGAACGCACATCTTCTTCACGATCTTTAAGAATAGATTGTAAAAGTATGTAACCGTAATCATATCCCCTAAAGAGTTTTCTCAATTTTCTGTTTTCTTGACAGTAAGGAGTCAGATATTCAGCCAAGCAAGCTATAGACTTCTTTTTCTTTAAAAGATGGTCAAAAAGCTTGATATACTGTGAGACTTCCTCATCAAGAACTTGTCCCTCTTCAGAGTCACTTTCATATGAAAGTTCATCCAACTGTTCATCTAGGCATTTTTCCCAGTCGAACACAGTTTCAGTCAAAGGAGAAGATAAGAGAGATTTCTCAGGTGACGCAAGAATTTTGACCAAATCAGAGAGCTTATGAACTGGTGTTGCATTTTCAGAGATAACACTACTATCCATAGAGTAAGATCGCTACAAACACATACTTATAAGGTCTTGAACGTGTTTGCCTGCTCTGATACCAATTGAAAAGGCGGGGGTCTAACAACCACACCCAATATTTCGCTTAGCAATCTGTATGGACAAACTCTAATATACTTTCAAGAGAATCAACTAGACAGTCAGACTCAATCTTAAGAAAAGTATATCAAAGAGTTATATCTCAATTTCTCAATTCAATCTGCAATCAAGCAAATAGGAATTTGCGAGCCCGATTGAATATAAGAAATAACTTGAACGGTACCACAGACCAATGTTCAAGTGTCAATCAATTTATATCAACAACCAAAGGTTGGATTATCTAATTGATTTATCTTACGCACAACCTGTGATATTTCAATTATATAAACAAATATAATGCGGAAAAGAAATAACACAGACACCAGAAATTTTGTTAACGAGGAAACCGCAAATGCAGAAAAACCCCGGGACCTAGTCCAGATTTGAGCACCACACTGTATTAAGCCGCTAAAGACACTAGCCTACTCCAAGTTAACTTCAGACTGAAATGTAGTTGAGCCCTAATAAATCTCACACTGATTAAGGTACAATCGTGTTCCTTACGCCTCTAGAACCACGCCAAATTCTGCGCACTTGATTCCCTTAGCTGATCTCACCCACAACTAAGAGTTGCTATGACCCAAAGTTTAAAACTTGATAAACCAATCTGTCTCACACAGAAAAGTCTATTATATAGATAAATCAGTCTCCCACAGATAAACCTATGAGTTTTTTTTCGTCTTTTAATAAATCAAGGTGAACATGAACCAATTGATATACCAGACTTATATTTCCGAAGAAAAACCTAGAAATATAAACCACCTCACAATAATATTAATCGTATGGTAACGAAACAAGATATTGTGGAATCACAAACGATGAGACGAAGATGTTTTTGACTACTTTTTATCTTGCCTATTGGAGATTAAATCTCGAGCAAATCTTAGAGAAGATAGTACTCAATCACGATAGAAAACAGCAAGATCAGAAAACGCTACTACAGAGAAAATAATTGGGTTTTGCTTCACAATCCCAATGAAGTCTTCAAGTCGTTAACCTACAGGGTTTCGTCAAAAACCTAAGGTTAATAGAGAATCGACTCTAGGCGAAACTAGTATCACACATGGGGTGTGGGGATTAGGTTTCCTAGTTGCTAGAGTTCTCCTTTATATAGTTTTCAAATCAGGGTTTGATAGCTTTGAAACAAAATAATCAATATTCACCATTAGATGAAACCTGATCTTAGAGCCAAGCTAAGTTTGCTTGAAACCAAAGCAATATCTCTCCATCGTTAGATGGTCTTAGCTTGTTACACACAAATGAAATGTACCTTCATTTAGATATGAGTAACTGTACCTAAATGTGTACACCTTGTTGGCTCAACAATAGTTAACCGAAGTTCGCCATATGAACACTTTCTTATCAACCTTATTCATCTTATCAACAACTAGTTCAAATGACTCAAATGAAACTAGTTATAAAGTTGTTCAATTGTTTATATTCTCATAGAAGTATACAAGACACAATTGAAGCAAAATCGATTTTGATTAACTCGAATCAAGTCATGAACATTATAGCCACGGTTTGTAAAAGATTGCATTCCTTATTATATAAATGTATTAGTTCATGAACAAACCGATTCTCGAACTTAACCCACTCAAGTATGTAAACGGGTACGCATACTTAAGTAGCCGTACTTGGACTGTGTCTGACAGTATGCGAACGGATACGCATACTATCACACATCCAAAACAACAGTTGAATTAGTACGCATACGGGTACGCATACAAAAGTTCCTAGACTTTAACTGAGTTCGCCAGTACGCATACGGGTATGTATACCAAGGCTCTCGGACTTCACCTGACCTTCCCAGTACGCATATGGGTATGCATACTATACCTGTCTTGGATCAACACATATGCAAGTACGCATACTATGTCTATAATCCAATTATAGTTAAGTATTCTAAACTCTATTTCAATCATTGAAACATTCTTAGAGGATGACAATAGTTGTTTTCACTAACTATTAGCATCAAAGCGATTTTCAAGTTATTGAAATAATCAATACGAAACATTCCGAGTCTACATCAAATGACTGTATCACACAGATCATGTAAGATGTTACTTGGCGATTTTCACATGATCATCTTTTGACTTGCGTCAAGAATATAAGATGAACTTGGTTGAAGCAAAAGCTTACCAACACATATTTCGAGAAATATGTAAGCGAGTTAAACTCAGCTCGAAATATCAAATGTGTATAATTGAATACTATATATTAATACGACTTTTGTCTCAAGAAGGAGATAGAGTAGAAATAAACTTTCTTAGTTATAGATGAGTTTCAGTCTCCACATACCTTTTATCGATGAAGTTCCACAAGATCTCCTTAGTAGTTCTTCGTCTTCAATAGATGAACGACGTGAAGTCTAAAGCTCAACTACACAATCTATCCTAGTCCGATACATTACTATAAGTAGACTAGAAATCAAGACTTTTAGTTTTGATCACTAAACTTGACAAACAAGCTTGAGATAGCAACGGTTGCGAGTTCGACCGAGCAGTGCTCTAACAAGTATATCTAAAATGTAAGAAAGTGATAGTACAGTCTGATTCCCTGGATGTGATCAATTTGTTTAAGAACAGGACTGTACCTTGGTTTGTTAGAGTAAGATGTATGAATGTGTTACAAGTCCTGGATGAAGTTCGTTTTGATCATAGCTTCAGTGAAGTCAACTTTTAGCTGATACTTTAGCTAAAAAGGGTGCAGTACTTGAAGCTGGTGTAAGACTTATGCATATGGGAAGGCCTTCATTCCTTAGGAGAATTGAAATGCCAAATGTAGCTTATTACAGATTTTGTTGAGTCTATAAAGGAGAGTGCTTGTTTTTAGCTTCTGTTTTTAGTATCCTTTATTTGATTTCTAGAGTCAGTCTTGTAATCTTTTAAGCTTGGATTTAGCCTTTCCATTAA
This sequence comes from Papaver atlanticum, assembly GCA_023531105.1. Lineage (NCBI taxonomy): Eukaryota > Viridiplantae > Streptophyta > Magnoliopsida > Ranunculales > Papaveraceae > Papaver > Papaver atlanticum. The sequence goes on from JAJJMB010016062.1 coordinate 251,718, forward strand.
TAAAAAAGTGTGATTCAGCAACAAAAAAAAAAAAAAAAACCCCGAGAAAAGACCATTATGAGAAGGGGTCCATCTCATTGTATCATCACCCTTAATAGGTATTTTAATCTTTACAATGTCTCGGTCAGTATCATTATCAGACAACATATTCAACAAATTCGAATTCCAAGAACTAGTTTCATGAATAATTAGTTGGTCTGTAGTTCTAAAATCCATAAACCTAAACCTCGGAGATACTAAGTCAGATCTACAAGGGATCCACCTATCATCCCATATAGAGATTCTACCACCATTTCGGACTCCCATTTGTAATATTTTATAATTATCTCTACGCCTGCATATATCCCTTTCCAAACCCATGACCCATGTTCAGTTGCAGAATTAAGAGGATTGTTGTTTGGGAAGTATTTATTCTTCAAGATCCTAGCACACACAGAATCAGAATCAGTTCACATTCTTCATGCTAACTTAACAAGAAAAGCATTATTCAAATCAATTGTTTTCTTGATATTCAATCCTCATAGGACTTTTGGCATCGCAATACCATCACAACCTTTCAGACTAATACCTTTTTTATTTTGTTTTTTGTTTTGGAAAAATTTCCGCTTAATACTATCAAACCTATCCGTGAGCTTTTTCGTCATAGGAAAAACAGCTAGCTGATGAGAGGCCAAAGACCCAACCACAGCTTGAGTCAAAACAGTCCTAGCAGGTAAGTTTAAATGCTTGATTTTCCAATATGATAACCTATCATGGAATTTAACCTCTAAATGACCAAAAGTTTCTATCTTATTTTTCCGTATGAGAAGGGGTACTCCTAGATATTTATCTTGAAGGGCTAATCTCTTAATTCCTAAGGTATATCAATTTGGAGATTAATTAATGGAATTATTCACTTGGAACATAAAGCAATCCAGGACTTGTCAAAATTAATTGATTGTCCGGAGTGTTAATTGAAAACTTTTATAATGCTGTCAAGATGTTTAGCACACTTGTTATTTTCTTTAATAAAAATAAAATAGTCGTCACCAAAAATAAGTGAGTTATTGTTGGACTGTCTCCAGTCACCTTAACACCTTCAACCTTACATATAGTTTCAGCAACATGTATAAGCCTAGAGAGTGCCTTCATACATATAATGAATAGATATGGTGACAAGGGGTCTCCTTGTCTAAGACCCATTGAGGGATAAAAAATGTCACCTGGAGCACCATTAACAAGCACATACATAGAAAAAGTAGAAATACAAGCATATATCATTTTGCACCAGTCCTCACTAAAGCCTAACTTTCTAAGCACATCAACAAGAAAACCCCACTCAATCCCATCGAAATCTTTCAATATATCAAGCTTGATTGACATAAGACCCTTGACTTTATATTTACACTTTCTCATATTATGAACAATTTCATGAGCAAGGACAATATTTCCGGTTATTTGTCTAGACGAGAGAAAGGCCCCTTGGTTGGGACTAATAAACTTATCCACGATTTTATTGAGCCTACTAGCTAACAGTTTACATATAATCTTATAAGAAACATTATTTAAACTAATTGGTCGGAAATTAAAAGAATATTTAGGGAATTGGATCTCTGGAAGTAAGGAGATAGAACTATGGTTCATCTGTTTTAATAGGGATTTTGAGTGGAACAAGGCTTGTACTACCTTAACAATATCTTCTCCCACTACTTCCCACATCTCCTGGTAGAAACCATGAGGATACCCATCAGAGCCAGGTGCAGTTCAAGGATGCATTTGAAAAACTATACCCCTAACTTCCTCAGCAAAAGGAATACTAGTGAGGAGAACATTATCCTCTTCGAATATACATGGGACAATATAATTAAGAATACAATCAGGATTAGGTGGGTTGGTTGAGCGACAAAATTATAAAAATGGCATTTAAGCTCACTGGCTATATTATCTGTTAGTCAACCAAACCCCTATATCATACTTAATTGAATGAATCTGAGTCATTCGCTTCTTAAATTTGAATTTATCATGTCGGTACCTAGTATTTCGATCCAAATAAGAAAGAACATTCTCTTTAGCACGTTTTACATAGTATTCTTGCTGCACATCATACCAATATTTCAATTTATCCTCAAGCTCTTTAACACTAGTTGAGTTCTGATCATAGTTTTTTCCACTAGCAGTAACTAACTATTCGTGCTCTAGTTTTAGCTGATGTTGTATGTTACAAAAAGTATGGATATTCCACTCCCTAAGAAGACATTGCTAAGAGATTTTGTGTGTTTAAAGGCATGAGATCCTCTAACATTAGAATTCCAGTTATACTTATGATTTCCTTACAATTTCCTTACAAGATTTGTTCAAGAACCAACACTTATTGAACACTTAAGGCTTTCTAGTGTTAGAAGTAACAAGAAAAATAGGGCAATGTGCACTCCCTAAATAAATTAAGTGACGCACAACATAATCAGGAAAACAAGCAAACCAATTGTCATTCTCAAGAGCCCTATCAGTTCTTTCAAGAATTAAACTAGAATCATCTCTTCTATTGCACCAAGTGAATGGATTGCCAATATAATATAAGTCAGATAAACCAAGACAATCAAGATGATCGTAACTCTGTCAATATGACTTTGCATGATAGGCAAGCCTCCTTTTTTTCTTTTGCTTTTCTGATTATGAAATTTAAATCACCTATTATAATCCAAGGGCATTGAAATCTACTAGCTAACCTAGACAAAAGTTCCCATTACATATCAATCATTAGTTCATCCACTGCACCATACATACAAATATGCAACACTTTCTCATTTTTAGCATCAAGTTACACATAGCACACAATGAAATTCCTATTGTAGTCTACAATATTAAGAACCAAACCATCTTTCCACAAAAGAAATAAACCACCAGACAAACATATAGGGTTTACATGTCAGAAATTGGGGTAACTAACCTGATTAGCGTACCTTATCATTTTTTGTGTTTATTATTGGTTTCAAAGAGACAGATAATATTAAGGTCAATAGATCCAACTAGGTCCCGTAGATGATACCTAGTATGTTTGTTGTAAAAACCTTGGACATTCCAAACTAAAACCTTCATCTCAATGTATGAATGTTCTATTTCATTACCTTAACTAATGTTCACAAGATTATTTAGAGGGGTTGTAGAGCACAAGTCTAGTTTGAAAAGAAACATACAATCAAGCCAAAAAGATCCAGCTAGATAGTTATGAACAATCAGACAAGAGATTTCACTGCAACAACTGCTAGCAGGTATGCTTACTACACAGAAAAGTTTAAATAGCAAATACTTATGAAAACCAAATACTTAAGAAAACCTAATTTGCACACATTAAATGTTAGGTATTTGATGAATAAATGAGAAAGATGTCTTGTAGATTTATTATTTTTTGTCCTAAGGGTGACCATTATCTGGATTGGTCTAGTTTTCACCTCTTTCGCATCCAATCTAATTCATGGCGGATTTTAATTTTGAAATCCGCATTCAATTCAACATCCGATGGGTCGGATACGAGTGATCCAATTGATTTTTTTCTATAATTTAAATCCCATCACCATTACTATGGTTTCTAAAATTAACTCAAAGACACAATCTACTAATATTTCTTTTACTCACCCATCAAATCGTAGTAAAGAAGCTCAACCCATGTGAAATACTAGTAAAGATACTCATCAATTTTGTTTAATAATAACATTTCAAATTCATCTAATAGTATAATAATGTCAATAAATTTATATATTAGCTCTTCAACTAAGCAACTAATATCAACATTAGTGAACAAGATAACATACCGACGTGAACAAGATAAACATACCGAAAAAGAATAACGATAAAGTAACATATTTATATGTCCAATGGAATTTTAACCCTATACCCGCATCTGATCCACTAGTGTTCAGATCGCGCACCCATCTCAGATGGTCCTATCTTGGAGATTAAAATGCTTTCTAAGTGAAAGGCAATTATTGATAAGCGTAATTTTTGAGAGGTTATAACAATTTCCTCAAGATTTTTAAATATAAAATTGTACGGTAAATGTGATACCACACAAATCACATGAATGTATAAATAATCAAATTGTTCATAGCAATTAAAATTTTGTTTTAATAGTCGTGTACTTCCATAAAGTCAAGTTACGTTATTCATATTAATAGCTTTATGTCAAAAGTAATTCTTCCGTCGAAGTCAAAAATTTGCTTTATGTCAAAAGAAATTAGGGTTTTAAAGTGTAAAAATAAGTAACAGAGGATACTAAGACCTCAATTATTTCTTTGGCAGAAGAATAAATGGTGATTGTATACACCTTAAATTTTTTTGACTTTTAGAAACAAAAACATCAGGAGTTGAGTTAAGAAGATTGCCTTCTAGAAATGAAAAAGTTAACTTTTTATGAAATAATTTTATTCTTTTTTCTTATGACTTTTAGAATTGGTTTCTGATTCTAGAGAAGTAGAAACACTTCTACTGAGTATTCAAAAAAGTAACTTATCGACTTCTAGAACAAAGAAGTTTGGTATTTTGATTCCTATGGTATTTGGATAAAGTTATTTCAACTTTTAGAAGAAAAAAATAATAATAAGTTAAATTGGCAACAAAATTTGAGATTGGCTTCTAAAAGTAAAAAAGTTAAATTTGGTGAAGCAATTTTCTTTTACTTCCGACTTTCAGGATTAATTTCTGGTTCTGGTATCCAAAAAAGGTGTTTGCATACCCATTCAGAAGTTGTATTTTCAACTTCTAAAATTTGAAAAGAAATAAGTTTGAATGTTAGTGAAAAAACCATGATAGCAACTATGAAGGTAAATATATTAAAATTATAGGACATCAACTGAATTAAAATCTGAAACTATGTGTCTACACACATGTTGCAGTACAAAAGCAACACAAATTAATTATCCTCACTATGCAATCTATCTGACGCAAAATATACAAAACTACAAGCAAAACAAACAAGTATTGAGGGTGCGGGAGAAGGGGAGATACCCATTAAGTTTCCATTCCCCTCTAATGACCCCAGACAAGAGATCGGCATCTGCACAAGTGGGCTTTCCGTTATGTTTGTTGTACGAGCACATAACACTCGCGACATTCCCATCAATAACACAACTCTTGAATTGAGGCTGGTATGTATCATCCATGTCTTGTTTAGTAACCTGAAACAAAAACAACAAAGTTCATCAAGAATGACTTCGTGCGCAATTCTCTTGCAAGAAGCCTAGAAAAGGTATGCACATTATACCTTGGCATCAAAAGTGTGGCGATCAAAACCTTTCCAGTTATCAACATCATAAGCTTTATAATGCTTACAACAATATGAAACTTTCAGTCTGTCAGGATTACTACTATCCCCAGTCTCTTGCAAGCCTCTGACATAAGCTGATCCATGTCTACTCGACAGCAGTGAATCTTAGCCGGGATCTTCTTGAGTTCTTACCCATCTCGGGGCTTTGTATATATTGACATTTAGACTCCAATATGTTAATCCAGTTAAATCTAAATTGTACATTGCTCTTTCTTCATTTGAAACAACCTGTAATAAAAATTCAATAAACTCAATATATATATTTTTTTTTAACTTCGACAGTAAAAACTCATGTGATACTTTTTGCATCTTAAAATGTAAAATGCTAACTTTTTTTTCTTTTTTCTAAGTTTTCGTTTGTTGATTTTTTTTACTTGGAATCACGATTTTAGTTTTTATCGTTATAAATATATTAAAAGTTCGTAAGTTCTTAGTGAGTTGATTGGTTTTCCATCCTTGTCTAATTTATATGCGGAAAAAAAAACAAGCCTGAATATTCTTAACCCTAAGTCTCGTTTATGTTAAGGAAGGCACTGACCGTGCATATAAATGGCACAAAATTTAATAGATTTTACATGATTAAGAACGAGCTAATTGTCGTTTATTTGAATCGATGCTTCCTCCCTTTATCATGTTAAAATTCAAACTTCAATTCAAGATGAGTTAATAAGACAAGTATTTTTAGAATTAGAAAATGATAATGCTACTCTGAAGTCAATACATGTACTCAAATTACCTCCAATTTTATGAAATATTGTAGGGAAAAAAATATTATCCACGAGCTGTAAATGATAAATAACAAGATGAAGTAGAAAACAGCTTCCAATAAGGCCAATCACTATGGTTGGGCGTTTCGCTTGGCTATAGCTTAAATGTAGCCAGGCGAAATGAGTGTTCAATTGCACCTCATTATGGGGGAGGAGCATCGCTTAACCTAATTCAAAACAGTGCGATACGGAAACTGAGTTTCCATCTAGGTCAAAGCATTGATCTTGACCAAACGGAAACTTGGTTTCCATTTTTAAGGTATAAACTCTCAGGAGAAACTCGCATATTCAATTCTCCTCTTCTTCCTTTCACATCTAACAATTTTCTTCCGCTTTTCGATTTTGATGATGGTGTAACTTGATATTGTGTACAATTATAAATTTAAGAGAGTTTGTTCTATAGGTATTGGTGGACCTATTGCAACTTTCAATATTGATTTCTAACCACAAAATCACAAAAGGTACGTAATTCTACTTCTAGGGTTTGTAGAGAAAGTTTATTTGATAATCACGAAATTTTTGATATTATGTTGATTAGTTATGTTATACATAACTCACAAGCAAGATTTGGGTATAAACGTAGTTAAAATTCCATGATTACCACTTGTTTTATGATTTATTGGTAATTAATGTTGAGTGAAATGGTTATTGTACTGGTGATTGTTGATTGAACAAAATTCATCTATTGAGAAATTTTTTGATGCCAATGTATTAAATGTGATGATATATATATATATACATGTGTGTGTGTGCGCGCACACACGTGTGTGGGTGTGTGTTGTAGGATTATATGTCTTCGAATAATTTTCACAATGTTATGAGTTTTACAAATCCAGTTTCTTCGCGGGATAATGTTGAGCATAAATTTAAATGGAAGAGAAACTCATAATTACGAGCGGGTAAGACAAAATTAAAACACTTACATTGAGTTCAACTGTCATTTGTAGACCTCTGCTCATATAAAATTGCTTTTTGATACCAACATACACTCTTACTACCTTTTTAATGACAGAAACCCTGCTTTGTATGGTCGCCCTGGTTGTTTGATGTATATTGACTAACTCTTGGGTATAATTATCTTACACCTGCTCCCAAAGGTAACAGCCGGGACTTGGTGGTGTACGACATCATGCTAAAGTGCCATATTAACCCAAGCTCTAGTGATTGCTATATCTTCTTCTTGTAAATACAAAGTCATACTTATAAAAATATTTCTAATTAACTTTAAGAGGATAATGAATTGATAAGTTTTATGATTTTGGTGTGTGTTTATTGTGTTGAGCAACTCAATTTATAGTTTGGAGATTTTAAAGTATCTGTTAAAAATTAGTCGCTGGAGAGTCGTTGTCTTGTATGATGACATTAAAAAAAAAATATTTGAATATTGAATAGAGCTAAAATATAATTAACACATCCAACAAGTAGATTACAACTCCTGATTCAAAACCTAACTCACTTTGGTAAGAATCACAGTTACATTTAGCATGTGCAACAAGCCTTTTAACCCTAAGGTGACCCTAGTTGACGAGTTTAGTCTAGTGAGAGTTTACATAAGATTTAGCCACAAAATATAGAACAACAGTTGTATAAATTAATCATCAGCACCATCTTATGGAGGATCACTGGGCCTTATTTCCGGGTTAAGCTCCAGAAAGTTAGCCTTAAAAGATTAAGTAACAATATAAAATCTAAACTTGACCATTTCCTCCTGCATAAAACAAACATAAAGAGATAGGTTAATGTTTAATTAGAATAAGTTGTTCAAAATGTTAAGTAATTACCATGATGTACAATAGCCACAACTGTCATGTTAGCAGGGGCGTAACCGTGAATCATTCTTTGGATTTGAATGTACTTTTGTACAATGCTTTGAATTTGAGAGACCCGATATTGTATACGTTATCTGATTCTTCTATGACCATTTCCCTATTGTTATACAAATTTTCGGACACCAGCGTCCAAACGTCAATTGCAGGAAGTTAACGGTGTGCTACATTAGGAAGAAGCGCAACATTCTCATAAGATATATATTGCAATATCTTCTTCTACAGAATACCCGGCTATAACTATGTTATGCTCAGAGAAGAAATTTATAGAGGAGATATAAAGGATCACTGCTTTGAATTTAATATGTATTATTTAGAGAAGAGTAAGACAACTTATAAGACATTCGCCGAAAGTAGCCGTTGGAATATAGTCATTGGAAAAATAATTGAGCTTGAGTGTTCAAACTGACATTCAAATTTTTTGTAATAACAAATATAGACATCTATATTACTTAAAAACTGGAAACTACATTACGATTCCACTTAAATAAAAATAGAAACTAACGTACAAATTAATTAAACTAAAGCACAACATTACTTAAATATAAATAATGAGATTAAACTATTTAATAATTCAAATCTAACCTCAATAACTTAAAAAAACAATCTTATAATTAGAACTCGTACGAGTGTTGTTGTGATGAAGATGATGATGGGGGAACTTCATTAAAACCTAGCTGCTTAGCCAAAAATGACTTTTTGTTTTAGATCAAAATGCAGTCTTGCATTTGGAGCCAACGTTTTGAGACCTTTTTCCTTTATAAGCCTTTCATCGCTCTCTTTATTCATAGCAATTCGTTTTTGTGTTGTTACTAGCAAACTTCGTATAATTTTGGTTTGTTGTTGTTGATGACGTGCGATTGTCATTCGGAATTCTTTTAGAAAATCAACAACTTTAGTGCCCACATCGATCATTTGGGATTCTTGTGATGAGGGTGTAGTGGATGTGCTTGTTTGAGAGGCCCTTTTAGTGGTTTTAGTGTTTCTAAGCGCATCTTTTGACTTGCGTTTATCCGGTACATTGTTCGCATACCTAAATCAACTAAATGACAACCAAGCTTTATATATTGGTTGGTACTTGATGTGATTTTAATTGTTGTATAAAAAGTGGTAATAAGAATCGTTCAACTCGGACTTGTGAAGAATAATTTTAAGACTTAATTTAGAAAACTAGAAAAATCAAAATAATGTTTTGGTCAAGATTATAAAAAGCACTGAGACTCAGGATTCTGCCAAATTCCATTCATGTGATTCAAATAATAATTCCAATCAATTATAGCTCAAATATTAAAAATATGGACTCTTATTCTTTGCCAAAAGAAGATTTTTGAAAAGCAATACATTGACCAAGCATACATCATCAAACGAAATCACACCCATTCAATAAAAATCATAAATCAATTAAAAATCAATGCAAATAGTCATAAAAGAATTATTAGAATTACCACATGCGTGAAATAGGGCTTCCTCCGTCATCCCAGTGTTGGGGTTTAGCTCCTCATGGTAAAAACATGCTCAAAAGATAGAAACATGGCTCAAAAGGTGTTTTTATTGAAGGAGAATAATAATACAGCAAATCTGCAACGCTTTATAGTCGTTACCGAAGTCACCGTTATAATTGAAGTGCTGTTTATAAACGATAACTGTTTTCTGCTATTGAAGAACGATATTTATTTGTGACTGTTCTGTGTGGGTCAATGTTCTTTGTGTTTTTTAGCAGCAGCAGCAGAACCCGGTTTCCTGCACCCTTGATTTCTCGTCTCTGTCGTGTTCTAAACTTTCCCTAACTTTCGACACCCCTTCTATATGACCCAACCAATCTATTTATGTCAAAAAGAGCAATTAAATCTCTCCAAAATCTCTTCCTTTCTCTTCACGGCAAAGTTGGCAATTTCTTGTTTTAGAATTTCTACGCGTTTCTGAGCTTTCCTTTTGATTCTAAACTCTTCCTTAGATAGATACCAATCTTTGGGAATGTTTATAGCACTTTAATCTCTCTAAAATTTCAAAAAATCGGTCACACACGTGACTTTCCATATTTTGCTGTTGAGATAAAAATCCGTCGATTGAGCCCAGTTTAATCGATTTCAACACCCATGTTAGATTCCTAGACCCATAAGGAGTCTACCCTATGAAAATCATAGGTTTAGTCAACTTCAAACTCCTCCAAATCACGATCACCAAAACTGCCAGGAATGTGTTTATATTTTCCCGCCCAAATTCAGAATTTGAACGTGAAGGGGAAAGGTTACCCCTTATCCGTTGATGGAGTCCGCATAACACTCGTCCCTTGGGTTGCATTTATCAACTTTTCGAGCCAATTTCGCCGCAAAAGCTTATTTCTCCAAAACACCTACAAAGAGATAAAATACCAAAATAAGTACAAATATGGGTACTAACAATATGCACAATAGAGATGAAAATAGACACATAAATGCGTCTATCAAATACCCCCAAACTTATTATTTGCTAGTCCCGAGCAAATCAAAACTACAAAATAAAATCCTAACTCATTGTCGCAGGCATCGTCGATTGCACTTAGCATGTGCAACAAGCCTTTAAACCCCTAGGTGGCCCTAGTGGCCGAGTTATAGTCTCGGGAGGGTTTACTAGAGATATACCAACAAAACCTTTACTCCAGACCCTAGCTATCTACGCAGAACCTTGGAATGCACTAAAGAACGTCCTTGGTTGGCATACTTATTGATTACGGGAGGAAGTACCCTGATGCGAAATTCCAATTTCTGTACACGAGTTTGCACTCAAGCATACTAAAATTCATATATAAGTGACAGAGCTCTACTCAGATAGTCGCACTATGGACATCAATACGGAATCAAACAAATCACATGAATAGATTAAGAAGATGGATGTAGAAATAGATGGTTACGAATGGACTTCAATGCCAAGATGAACCTATGACCTAGTGGATTGAGATACTGGCCTGGACTAATATCAACACAACTGGCATATACAAGGGAACCAGTGGTCGACAATCCTAAATCTACATCAACTCAGCTGGCATATACAAGGGAACCAGTGGTCGACTTTATAATAAACCTTTATTTATTTATTTATTTTTATTTTTTTAACGACATGATTAGATCTTTTGGATCCAAGCGCATGCTTTTTGTCAGCAGATTACGTGGTAATTCCCGTGGATCCTGCGTTCCACGCTTGTTTAGGCGACGGAGACAGGGAGAACACACACATATTGCTATCCAAGTGTTAATATTTATTCCGATTGGTCTAATTGGTCTGGTCTTTTCTTCTTATTTTTTTAGTAACTCAATCACCCCATTTCAACCCAGCAGACATCAACATAACAATTTGCAAAAACAAAAACAGAAGTAATAAGATGATTCCGAGATATGGTGAAACTATCATGTTATTTCTAACACCTGAGCTTCGTGCTTTTATGAATAGACTCTATATAGATGTTTCCATCCACTCAGATTGGTTCCTCAACTCCTAAAACCAAAATGCTTCCATCCACTTAGATTGGTTAGTGCCATCCTTAATAGGCATAAATTTCTAGGCTCTGGAGTTTATAATGCAACTAAAAAGTTTCTCCCATACCCCCAAACTTAAATCTAACATTGTCCTCAATGTTCTAAAGATAAAATTAAAAGCATGAACAAGGAGAAACTGTTACCATTTGAAGCAAAAGAGTTAAGGAAAGATATTACCATGTTGCATAGAATGGGTTACCTCCCAAGAAGTGCTAAGTTTAAAGTCTTCAGCCAGACTAAGAAAGGATTAGTCACCTCGAATCATATAGCAATAGCCGAAATAATTGTGGGTTATCAAAACCAAATAAAGCTATCACAAATAAAAGGAACCTGCAACAAGCCAAGAAAATGAACATGTAATGCATACCCTTATCTAGTTTCCTGTTTAAGACAACTACATCTAGTTGTGGTTCGGGTTCAGGCTCTATGAAAGGATCTATATAAAATATTTTCATGGGTTGGATTTCCTCATAGCTAAGATCCAAAAGTTCCGGTTTAAGAGTCTGGAAAAACTCAACTAAAAACTTAGAAGCACACAATAATAACCTGAATAATTTAGGATTCCTAAAGTCAATCAGATTTGACTTACAAAGTTGACCACAATGAAAGTGATGGTCATTCTTAATCAAATGTGTCAATTCTAATCTCCTAAAGTACTTAGGCATAGTCTCAAAACTAAATAACTGACACATTTTAAACTCATACGTTCCCACAATTGGTAGAAAAGTTTTTGGTGGGAAAACAAAATCGATCTGGGTATCATAGCCTGGGTAAACCACATCAACCAGAGGATGGGTTTCTAACAACTTAACTTCCTTATGGACATCACTAGGTTCAGGAAAACGTGTTTGAAGATAATCTTTTAAAATGGTTGACGCACATATGTCAAGTCCCAAGTGAGGGACCTTTCTAAGAGTTAAAGCACATGGAGAATGATAATCACCCCCAAACTTAGAGTTTTCAGTGTCTCTAGTTAGACTAGTCACAATCTCCCTAATTTCTAGGTCATCAGATTCCTGAAAATAGGCAATTGATTCTTCTAAGTCAAGTCCATCCTCACTCATCTCTACGAGTTCATTTTCTTTGTCTAAGACTATTGTTTTTAAATCATTAGACAATAAAATAGTATTTTCATAATAAACTCGTTCCTCTAAACCATTATTGGCTTCGTAATCAAAAGGAAATACTACATCGTATAAAACGGGGATATCTCTAGACAAATCCTCGTCCTTTTGAATAGGTGAATAATTATTAAAATTATTTGGATTTGAACTAGAAATAACATTATCATTATAAAGCTCAATTGGAGTAACAAATTCCTGATCACTATGCCTACATATTTCAGATTCTTCAGCAACACTATCCTCATCATAATCGTCATTATAATAGCATGGAAATGGTTGAACCTCATCTAAACATGTAGTGTTACCAATTCTAACCTCATCATCTTGATTATGCAAATAACTATCATTATTTTCAAGGGTATTATTGGAAACACTGTATTGGAAATTAAGATTATTTCGAGCAAGTCTTTCGTTCATCTCAGCCATCAGCTTGAGGGATTCCTCTATAGAAAGTTTTCTCAATGGTGCAGTTCGTCTATTCATTTCCGACATAAACCTATTTGTTTGTTCAGTTAACTGCTTAAGAGACTCTTCTAAAGATACGGAAGGATCATAAATAGGAACAGAAGGATCATAATAAGGACTAGTTTTCAACAGTTTGATTGTATTGTCCAAAGACGAGGTACTAGCACTATAATAATCCTTATTTTCTTGCTCGTATGACCGGTGTGTGTGTGGATAGTAATTGGGCTCACCATGGTATGAACCATAACCTTGAAAAGGTTGGCGTTCCCAACTACTATTCCCACCAAGGTCATAAAAATGATGATGTCCATATTCGAATTCAGGTCGATACTCATTGTATTGGCTTCTATCATACCAGTTCCACATTCTTAATTGCAAGGGAATTCTACACAATCACAAACAAGGCTGACTCGACCAAATCAAACCTATAAAATCTAGCAAACAACAAGCATGATGGCTCCCTTAGATTGTTTCTAGACCAGCTTCTATCCTTCCAAGAGGCAACTAGGTATAGTTTTAGCAAACCTCTCTAGAACAATCCGAATAAAGTAAGTCGAAGAGAAGTAGGGGAAGCTCAGAGGAGCTTTGATACCCCCACCTCTTTGGCAACGCTTCCCTGGGTTACAAGGCGGCTCTAATCGACTTACAGTAATCTTCCTGAACTTCGAGTTAGGCTAACAAGATACCCAATACGATCCTTTTGAACGACTTTCCTATTAAGCTCGTTACCCTATCGGTCTCGTTCTAGTCAATATTTTAATGCTTAGGTCCGTGTTAGGTATCGTTTTCCTAAGACGGGCAAGAAGAGAACGGTGATGAAATCCGAACCCTTATCTTGTATGGCCTGGCCTTGCCCTTTACTAGGAAATTAAAATCCGTATTCAAAGCCTCAACATATATACACCTTAAGGAAGACAGTAAACCCGCTGACAGGGGATTTGCGGGTATTTAGAAGCTTACCTCCCATACCAGACGGGCGAAGAACCGCTGTAGTTGACTTGGGCCACTGACTCCTGTATCAATGTGCGAACCCGAGGGGCCGAGACGATATCGTAATCGTCGTCCTTCCCTGCAAATAGTTTATATTTAATTTTAACCCTTCCTTAGGGTTTAAAAATAATAATGTCCAAAATAATATCCCAAAAATAAAGTTCAATGTCCAAAAATAAAAGATTACAACAATAAGTCCCTAATTATAGTTTCTAAAAATAAAAAGAAATAAAATATAAAATAAAATAAAATAAAATAACTATATACACAAATCTTCTTCTTCACTCCTTTGGACACCTCTTTTCTTTCCTTCTTTGGCGATGCTTTCCTCTTATAACACTTTTTCTTTCCTTTTAGCTTCGCTCCAAATCTGAAAAAGAATCGAAAAATACCAAACGCGTAAAGAAGAACAAAAATAATAAAAACAAATAAATAAATAAAACCTAAAAACAAATATAAAAACAAGTCCGCGTCGGCGGCGCCAAAAATTGATGTGATTTTAATTGTTGTAGAAAAAGTGGTAATAAGATTCGTTCAACTCAGACTTGTGAAGAATAATTTTTAGACTTAATTTAGAAAACTAGAAAAATCAAAATAATGTTTTGGTCAAGATTATAAAAAGCACTGAGACTCAGGATTCCACCAAATTCCATTCATGTGATTCAAATAATAATTCCAATCAATTATAGCTCAAATATTAAAAATATGGACTCTTATTCTTTGCCAAAAGTATATTTTTGAAAAGCAATGATTGTAAATCAAAAGCATGATGTATCAAAAATACATTGACCAAGCATACATCATCAAACGAAATCACACCCATTCAATAAAAATCATAAATCAATTAAAAATCAATGCAAATAGTCATAAAAGAATTATTAGAATTACCACATGCGTGAAATAGGGCTTCCTCCGTCATCCCAGTGTTGGGGTTTAGGTCCTCATGGTAAAAACATGCTCAAAAGATAGAAACATGGCTCAAAAGGTGTTTTTATTGAAAGAGAATAATAATACAGCGAATCTGCAACGCTTTATAGTCGTTATCGAAGTCACCTTTACAATTGAAGTGTTGTTTATAAACGATAACTGTGTTCTGCTGTTGAAGAACGATATTTATTTGCGACTGTTCTGTGTGGGTCAATGTTCTTCGTGTTTTTCAGCAGCAGGAGCAGCAGCCGAACCCGGTTTCATGCACCTTTGATTTCTCGTCTCTGTCGTGTTCTAAACTTTCCCTAACTTTCGACACCCCTTCTATATGACCCAACCAATCTATTTATGTCAAAAAGAGCGATTAAATCTCTCCAAAATCTTCCAAAATCTCTTCCTTTCTCTTCACGGCAAAGTTGCGGCAATTTCTTGTTTTAGAATTTCTACGCGTTTCTGAGCTTTCCTTTTGATTCTAAACTCTTCCTTAGATAGATACCAATCTTTGGGAAGGTTTATAGCACTTTAATCTCTCTAAAATTTCCAAAAATCGGTCACACACGTGACTTTCCATATTTTGCTGTTGAGATAAAAATCCGTCGATTGAGC
The DNA here is from genome assembly GCA_023531105.1 of Papaver atlanticum. Lineage (NCBI taxonomy): Eukaryota > Viridiplantae > Streptophyta > Magnoliopsida > Ranunculales > Papaveraceae > Papaver > Papaver atlanticum. Next base: position 267,234 of record JAJJMB010016062.1, read on the forward strand.
CCAGTTTAATCGATTACAACACCCATGTTAGATTCTTAGACCCATAAGGAGTCTACCCTATGAAAATCAGAGGTTTAGTCGACCTCAAACTCCTCCAAATCACGATCACCAAAACTGCCAGGAATGTGTTTATATTTTCCCGCCCAAATTCCGAATTTGAACGTGAAGGGGAAAGGTTACCCCTTATCCGTTGATGGAGTCCGCATAACTCTTGTCCCTTGGGTTGCATTTATCAACTTTTCGAGCCAATTTCGCCGCAAAAGCTTATTTCTCCAAAAACACCTACAAAGAGATAAAATACCAAAATAAGTACAAAAATGGGTACTAACAATATACACAATAGAGATGAAAATAGACACATAAATGCGTCTATCAGTACTTTGAGGACATCCTTGTTGAAAAGGGATATCATAAGGAATGCTAAACGGGTTTGGAAATTGATTTATAAATGGGGTACGTTTGAGCCAATTGGCCTGAAAATACATTTTGAGAATTTAGAGATTTACTATAAAAAATATTTGGGGCATTACAAGGGTATTGACTTGACAAAGGAGACACATCATGATCCATATCTTCATCGTAATCCTCTAATATATTTCTAATGCCTTTAAGCATCTCAAATTTTTCACAGTGACTTAAGGTTTTCTTATGTATCTTGAAAATTGTAGATCTCGCCATTATAGGATACATCAATATAAATGAAGCATAAGATATACATAAACAAAAATATATATATAACAAGTGTTGTGAACATGTTTAGAGAACATACCTGGTTATTAGAATCCAAGTTTGGATTATTTGCGTCGACTATTGTAAGACATTGAGAAAATTTATCCTCTTTTGTTTTGATTAACCTAAACCTACTATAAATTGCACTAACAGTACGATTATATGTATTTCCACCACAAGCTTGTAAAAAATTCTCAAAATGTTTTTGATAAAACTCACTCTTATCCACACAACTTCATTGTGTGGATAAGAGTGAGTTTTTCAGAGCACAGTACGTAAAAACAAGATGTTTGTTTTTAAGAACAGTGAATCTCTTTCTCAGCTTAGGTTTCGACGTTTGAGGTTGCGACATTGTTGTTAGAGCACTGCACGGTCGAATTCAGAAGCGTTGCTATCTCAAGCTTGCTTGTCAAGTTTAGGTGATCAAAACTACAAGTCTTGATTTCTAGTCTACTGAGTGGATCTTAGAGGAACTTCATCAACAAAAGGTATTTGGAGACTAAAACTTATCTATCACTTAGAAGTCTATTCTATTCTATCTCCTAATAAGACTAAGTCATATACCTATATAGACTTTTATATTATACACATTTGATATTTCGAACCGAGTTTATCTCGCTTATCTATTTCTCGAAATACGAGTTGGAAGCTTTCTTCTTTATCTACGTTCATCATTATTCTTGACGAGTTTAGTTGGAAACAATTTATTTGTTAGTAACTAAATAATAAGTCAAAAGATGATTATGTGAAAATCGCCTTGAAACATCTTACATGATTTGTGTGAGACAGTCATTTGATCTCGGAAAGTTTCGTATTGATCATTCGATCACTTAAAAATTACTCATAAGCTAATAGTTTATGTGAGACAGCTATTGTCGTCTTCTAAGGATGTTTCGGTGATTGAAATGGGAGTTTAGAAAATTAACCGTTGTCTGTATACAACACAGTATGCATACCATTATGCAAAAAAATTTGGTATGATTCAGGTCCGTAAACCTTGTTTGGATACCAGTATGCGAACGGTTTTAACTGTTAAAGTTCGGGAACCAAGTTTGCGAACGGTTCTACCGGAGTTAGGTCCGGGATGGCAGTTTGCGTACCCAGTGGCAAAGCGGCTGGACAAGACCGAAGTACGGAACTATAGTTTGCGTACCAATTTGCAAACTTAGTGGTTAAAATTCTAAAATTGGATTAAGTATGTTTTCATACTCATGAACAAATACATTAATAAATTAAGGAATGCAATCTTTGCAAACCGTGGCTTAATGTTCATGAATTGATTTCGTTATAAGTACCTTGTAAAATTACGAATCAATTCGATTTCGTTTCAATTGTTTCTTATATACTTCTATGAGATATATACAATTGAACAACTCTATGAGTAACACAATTAGATTCATTTGATTATCTTTCATGATTGATTGATCATCATATTTGATCTAGAAGTGTTACATGAATGTAGTTAATATAAGAGTGTTCATATGGCTAACTTCGGTTAACCATTGTTGAGCCAACCCAATATACACGTTTAGGTACGGTTACCCATATCTAAATGAAGGTATATTTCATTTGTGTGTAACAAGCTAAGACCATCTAACGGTGGAAAGATATTTCTTTTGTTTTAAGCAAATTTAGCTTGAATCTTAAATCAGGTTTTCATCTAATGGTGAATATTGAATGCTTTGTTTCTAAGCTAACTTAGCTTTGATTGTAAGCAAACCCTTATTTGAAATACTATATAAGGGAGAACTCTAGCAACTGGAAAACCTAATCCCGACACTTTCTTGTGTCCTAGTTGCGACTAGAGTCGATTCTCCTTTAACCTAGGTTTTTCAAAAACCATTATAGGTTTACGACTGGAAAACTTCATTTGGGATTCGTGAGGCCAGACCCAACTATTTTCTCTGTAGTTGCGTGTTCTGATCTTACTTGTTCTATCGTATTGAGTATTATCTTCTCTAAGATTTGCTCGAGTTTATCTCTGATAGGTAAGATATAAAAAGTAATCACAAAGCTCTTCGTTTCATTCTTTGTGATTCCACAATAACTTCTTCTACTACCATTAGTTATGTTATTATGAGGTGATTGATATTTCTAGGCTGTTCTTCGGGAATATAAGACCGGATTATCAATTGGTTCCTGTTCACCTTGATTTATCAAATGACGGAACAAAAACTTCATAGGTACTTCTGTGGGAGACAAATTTATCTATCAGAATAGACTTATCTGTGGGAGACATATTTGTTTATAAGTCTTCGACTTTGGGTCGTAGAAACTCTTAGTTGTGGGTGAGATTATCTAAGGGAATCAAGTGCATATAGTCCTGCTGGGATTCAGAGGCGTAAGGAAAGTGACTATACCTTAATCGGTGTGAGACTTGGTTAGGGCTCAACTACATTCCAGTCCGAAATCAACTTGTAGTAGGATAGTGTCTGTAGCGTCTTAATACAGTGTGGTGTTCAAATCTGGACTAGAACCCAGGGTTTTTTTGCACTTGCGGTTTCCCCGTTAACAAAACTTCTGGTGTCTGTGTTTTTTTTTTCCCGCATTATATTTTTTTATATAATTAAAATATCACAGGTTGTGCGTAGTTCAATCAATTGGTAAATCCGACCTTTGGTTTTTGGATAGAAATTGATTGACGCTTGGACATTGGTTTTTGATACCGTCCAAATTATTCTCATACCAATCAGTTCATGGATTCCATCTTGTTGATTTACTAATTGATATGAGAAAGAGATATAACTCTTGGATATCTTTCCTTGATTGAGTCTGACTGTCTAGTTGATTCTTTTGGAATTATATTGGAGTTAGTCTATACAGATTGCCGAACGAAACATTGGGTGTGGTTGTTAG
>JAJJMB010016062.1:270918-330300 GCA_023531105.1 Papaver atlanticum
GGGTGTGGTTGTTAGACCCCCCCCCCCCCTCCCCCGTTTTTTCAATTGGTATCAGAGCAGGCAAACACACTAAGACCTCATAAGTCTGTGTTTGTAGCAATCTGACTCTAGGGACAGAAGTGATATCTCTGTAAACGTACCGCCAGTCTTCGATGGCTCGAATTACTTATGGTGGAAAATTGATATGCGTGTCTTTCTCCAAGCGCGTGATTTTAAATCATGGGTTCGTGTTGTTAATGGCTATAATCCTTCATTAGTTACATTAAATGGTGTAACTGTACCAAAGGAAATAACCTTTGATTCTCAGATCGTTGGCAGCTAAATACGACTCTAATAAACATGCCATTGTTGAAGGAAAAAACCTTGATACACTTTCCAGAAATACTCTTATTGGGAAATTAAAGATCTTTGATCATGAGAATACATCCAAATCTGGAAAGGATATTGCTATCAAAGCAAAAAAGAACACTAAATTACTTGATAAAAGTAAAAGAGTTGGAAACTCTGTGGATGATCTTATTGAGACTGATTCATTAGATGAAGATCTTGACAACTTAGTCTCACTGATCACAAGACAATTTAGAGATCTTCTTTTGAATAAAAGTAAATGGTTCATCCTAAAAACAGGGAATCCCTCATGATCGTGTTCCTCCTAAAAACAGGGACATTGTCGACATTGATGATGAGGATATGACACAGTGCTTCAAGTGTAAAGGTTTTGGTCATTTTGCTAATGAGTGTCCAAATCGTAGAAAATACACTGGGAACAAAGGTCTTGCTGCAACTCTTGATGAAATGTCTGCTCGCTATGATTCAAATGAAGATGAAAAATCAAGTATTGCACTCCTTGGCGAAAATATTAATTTTGATAATTGTAGCAATACGTACATCAATCTTGATATTCTTCCTGGAGAAACTTCTTCGACCACTTTGGAGGATAAAATGGATTTTTCTCTATCTACTGAAAATTCTATCTCTCATGTTTCAGGTACTTCGATTTGTTTAGCAGCATGCTCCGCTATGGTGCCTGAACCGTCCTCCACATTGACATGTTCTTATTGTACTTTTAAGGGTCATGAACTCTCCAATTTTTTCAAGTACAAACATAAAGTAAGATATGTCAACAAACTTCAACGGAGAGCAAATCGATTAGCAAACAAACTTAAACTTGTTTTGAAGTCAACCCCATCCGAGGTATGTAAATTTAACTCATCTCCAAAGAAGTTAATTTCTAAATAAGAAGTTAGACCTCTACAGAAAAGAACTAGGTCTAAACAATCTATGAAAAGGGTACTGAAAATTCCGTACAAGGATCGTATTGTGGACAGATTATTGTTCACCCCAACACAGCTTAATTTTGTTGAAGGTGCATATTGTCTCATGTGCCCGAATTCAAAGAGACAAGAGTTATGCACAATCGGGTTTTAGGAAAAGATTTTTTTTTGTTTATTTTTCTTTTTGTTTTATGGAATTCTGTTGATCTTTTCATGGTATTTAAAAGGTTTACCCTGTTTTGATTATTCAAAGAGGGTTAAAATCGACAATTCTATTTTTTTAGGGTTATGAGTTGGTCGTACGTGAATCCTACTTACTTTGTATATATAGGTTCCGTAACCCTACATTCCTTTTTCCTTCTCTAAAACTCTTTTTATCAAAAGATTGCTTGTGGAGCTAGTTTTGTGTATTTCTTTCACAATTCCATATCTTAATGGAGACTCCAAGCATCATATCTTCTGATGGAAAAGATGTTAACATGATTGTTAAGCCATCAATCATAAAGGAAAAAGGTAAATCCCATTCCTCTGCAACTTTGAAGAGAAAAAGGAAGAATATGAAGAAACCAAGGGCTAACCCCTCAAATCTTCAGAAGTTTTCTAGTGTTCTTGAAGAGTTGAAAGAAATAAGGATGAAGATACAACAAACAAATGCTATTGTTCTTAGATATCTTGAAATTCAGAAGGCCCTGGTTCGGCATCATTCTAGAAGGTTCGTTGGAATCGACTCCTTTCTTCATGAACCTTATGTTCCAATGTCTGTTGACGACAATGAGTTCGGGGACGATAAAGAATTTTTCAAGAATCTTAATGTATGGGAAACTTCTTGTGATAATTTATTCTTGTGTTTTAAGAAGGATAACTAGGGTTTGGAATAACAAATATTGTGATTACACATAGCTATTGCCAACGATTTTCATCTTGCAATGTTTTAGATTTATTTATTTAAATTCTAAGTTATTTGGAATATGATTTTGCAGTATTAATCTTTATTGGTTTTATATATTGCAAAAATATTTTATGGGATATGTGTGTTTACGTCCGTGAACTATGATTATCTCATATATGCTCAAAAGTTAAGTCTATTGTATCATTATGCAAATATTGATAAAAGATAGAATGAACTTTTCAATATTCCATAGTATTGATCTTTCCCTGATCCACTTCTATGTGAAAGTACTATATGGCTCCGTAAGTTTTCTTATGTTGAGCATTTCCGATTAAATTAATCAATAAGATTTTCTTGTGGTTAATTTATTCGAGTGGATACAAATTCATGTTTCATGTAATTTGTTAATGTCCAAATAAATCCTTTTTTTCTTGTAAAAGTAAGGTCGCTCTTGTTGTTCTTTCGGGAATGACATTTTTATGGGGGAGAGTTCTTAATTGAACTTGTGCTTAGTTTCCAAATCTTTGTGGGGAGTGCAGCTGTGGAATATTGTAGGAGTTATCTTGTATCTTTATAAACTCCTTGATGAATACACTAAGTTTCGACTATGTGAAATCATCGAAACAAAGTTGATATGTTCTCTTTTAGTCATTAATTATCTCTTTGAGAATTTTATTATGATCCCGTTAGTTTTTGTACCTTTGCCAATTTATATTGACAAAAAGGAGGAGAATTATTTTGTAGTTCATACTACATACATATGGTTTACGGATCAATATGTAAGGGGGAGTGGTTTTCATTGTGTGATGAAGTATTGACTAAGGGGGAGTAATACATATCACCATAGTATTATTGTCAAAGTTGTGATACAATTGAACTTTGATGTTGTGTAATAATACTATGACACTATATAACAATAATTGAGAACAATTGTTTTCTTATTGTTATAGCTACGGATCTTCAACAACAATGATGCTAAGTTGAACACGTTCATAATCGCTGGAGTACTTGAACTGACGAAGAATTCAAGGAATGTTGAAGAACCAAGGAAATCAAGCATGTTGGATGAGAAGCTACAAAGTTTATTGATTTTGTAATCCATATGTATTGATAGTTTTGTCACTAAAATTGACAAAGGGGGAGATTGTTAGAGCACTGCTCGGTCAAACTCGCAAACGTTGCTATCTCAAGCTTGTTTGTCAAGTTTAGGTGATCAAAACTATAAGTCTTGATTTCTAGTCTACTTATAGCTATGTCTCGGATTAGGATAGAATGTGTAGTTGAGCTTTAGACTTCACGGCGTTCATCGATTGAAGATGAAGATCTACTGAGGGGAGCTTGGAGGAACTTCATCAACAAAAGGTATGTGGAGACTAAAACTTATCTATCACTCAGAAGTCTATTCTATTCTATCTCCTAATGAGACTAAGTCGTATAACTATATAAACTTTTATATTATACACATTTGATATTTCGAGCCAAGTTTATCTCTCTTATCTATTTCTCGAAATACGAGTTGGAAGTTTTCTACTTTAATTACGTTCATCATTATTCTTGATGAGTTTAGTTGGAAACAATTTATTTGTTGGAAACTACATAATAAGTCAAAAGGTGATCATGTGAAAATTGCCTTGAAACACCTTACATGATTTGTGTGAGACAGTCATTTGATGTCGACTCGGAAAGTTTCGTATTGATCATTCGATCACTTGAAAATTACTTATAAGCTAATAGTTTGTGTGAGAAAACTATTATCGTCTTCTAAGAATGTTTCAATGATGGAAATGGAAGTTTAGAACAATTAACCTTTGTATGGATACAACACAGTATGCATACCATTATGCAAACTGTTTTTGTTTGATTCAGGTCCGGAAACCTTGTTTGCATACAAGTATGCGAACGGTTTTAACTGTTAAAGTCTGGGAACCAAGTTTGCATACCAGTTTGCGAATGGGTCTACCTGATTTAGGTCCAGGACTGCAGTTTGCATACCCGTTTGAAAACGGCTGGAAAAAACCGAAGTCCGGAACTATAGTTTGTGTACCAGTTTGCTAACTTAGTGGTTAAAGTTCTAAAATCGGATTAAGTATGTTTTCATACTCATGAACAAATACATCAATAAATTAAGGAATGCAATCTTTGCAAACTTTGGCTTAATGTTCATGAATTGATTTCGTTATAAGTACCTTGTAAAATTACGAATCAATTCGATTTTGTTTCAATTGTTTCTTATATACTTTTATGAGATAAATACAATTGAACAACTCTATGAGTAACACAATTAGATTCATTTGATTATCTTTCATGATTGATTGATCATCATATTTGATCTAGAAGTGTTAGATGAATGTGGTTAATACAAGAGAGTTCATATGGCTAACTTCGGTTAACCATTGTTGAGCCAACCCAATATACACGTTTAGGTACGGTTACCCATATCTAAATGAAGGTATATTTCATTTGTGTGTAACAAGCTAAGACCATCTAACGGTGGAAAGATATTGCTTTGGTTTTAAGCAAACTTAGCTTGAATCTTAAATCAAGTTTTCATCTAATGGTGAATATTGAATGCTATGTTTCTAAGCTAACTTAGCTTTGATTGTAAGCAAACCCTGATTTGAAAGACTATATAAGAGAGAACTCTAACAACTGGAAAACCTATTCCCGAAACTTTCCTGTGTCCTAGTTGCGACTAGAGTCGATTCTACTTTACCTAGGTTTTTCCGAAACCATTATAGGTTAACGACTTGAAAACTTCATTAGGGATTCGTGAAGCCAGACACCAACTATTTTCTCTGTAGTTGCGTGTTCTGATCTTACTTATTCTATCGTATTGAGTATTATCTTCTCTAAGATTTGCTCGAGATTTATCTCCGATAGGTAAGATATAAAAATTAATCACAAAGCTCTTCGTCTCATTCTTTGTGATTCCACAATAACTTCTTCTACTACACCATATCCTGCATTTTGCAACGCTTCAATTTCAGGGGAGTGCAACGGATTTGGACGTTGCACCCTTTGAAACGTTAATGTCCGGATTTGTTGAGCCAACGGATATTTTTTTTTCTTCTTATTTTTATTTTCTCTTTCAAGACATCGAGTTCTCCTCCCTCATTTTTTCTTCTCCTCTGACCCTAAGCGAGATCTCCAAATCCAACCCAAGTTTTTATAAATCAAAACCCCTTTATCCTAAATCCTATCTCATGAATCAAAACTACTCTGGAAATCAAACCCAATATTTCAATAACTCAAACCCTAAAAATCGTTTCTTTTGTAAAGCAGTTGAAAGGTGTGCTGATCCAACCTGAAGTTTTTTTCTCCAGTGATGAACTATCCTGTATGGTATAAATTTTATAGTGATAGATCTAGTACCCTTGATTTATAATGATTTTTCCTAATTGATTTAGGGTTTTTTTTCTTCTTATAGTTATCATTTAAATCCCTAGATTTAAAAAAAAAAAAATCGTAATTGTTTCTTTGTTTCTTAATCAGGAGATGGAGATAGTTTATGGTGTTGATGATGATAACTTTGAGGTGAAGGAGTAAGTATAAACTGCACTATAACATCTTGATTTAGTACTGTCACTTTATGTTGTATTCTTATATGGGTTTGATTTTTAAATTGCAGTCACCGGAACAATCTTTTCTGCACAGATTCTGTTTGCAAAAACTCTCTAGAAACCTCTAATTTAGCAAACAAATTGTAATTGCACCGCCACTGATAGCTTATCTTAATATAAAATAAAAATAAAAATGTAAATTTTATTGTACTTCAACAGGTGCTTAATCAGGATGAGACACCCCTACTTTACAGTTTGGTTTCGGTGAAGGTGTTCTTAGTGACGCAACTTTTGTGGTGCTCGTCAATGCAATTCAGGACTTTGATATCTTACTCACATCAATTCCAAAATCGCATTGCAATTTTTTGGGAACTTCTCATATCGATTCCAAAATCACAAGTACACTGCTTGGAGCATTTGTAAATCTTTCCCATACAAACCCCCAAGGTTGTAATCTGGGTTTTGTATGCTTTTCCATGACTAAGAGTTGTACTCTTAATCTCTTATACATAATTTTTGTTCTCTTTTGTTTCTTACAGGCTGGACTTTTGAGTGCATACATCATTATAAAGTTATATTTTGGCAGATAATATTTAATGTTCACTTTCTTATGACCACTTTTCCTTCTATCCTTCTTTCATGTGGTTCGTGTCTTTGGGTTCGCTGGAAAACTATCTCAAGATTCTACAACACTCTATTTGCCTAAGTTTGTGCCAATTTCAGGCATTCTACTGACCATGAGGTTGCGCTGATGATACTTATGGCTTACCTTTCTTATATGCTAGCCGAGGTAAGAGTTCTTTGTAACTTTCTGAAATTTCTTCAAGGACCCGGTCCTTGTTACTTTTTTTTTTTGTTCATAAATTACCTAACATGGATATTTTTTTGTTTATAAATTACCCAACCCGGTCCTTTCTTATATTTTTACCTAACTGCAATTCTTGCAGTGTTCTTTTTTGGGATTGTGATGTCCCATCAACTGGTGCATGGTTTGTGTGGACAAAGACGCCATATCTTCTAGGCATATCTCATTAGTCATATCCATGTTTTAGCAGTCCTAGGCCATTGTAGGTGACAGATGAAGTAAGTATAAATTGAACTATAACTTATTTGTGTAAGTTTTATACCTCATTGTCATGTGCAATTATTCACTATGTTTCTTTTGTTGACTTAACTGTAGCTTTAGCACTCACTGTGTGCATTTTATTTGATTCATGAAGACACTCTTATCATGTGGTTCTCTGTGATGATGCTCTCGAGGGCGTACGCTGTCAAAGTATCTCAGGCAGCGAGTCTTTATGTGGCATTTCTCATTATGTCATTCAGTAGCAATGTGGTTCAGCAGCCTTTTTATTTGCAGCCTTTTCAGGAGTTGTTTAACTCCGCTTTGCTGAAAGTGTGGTACTAATGCAATCACTTTGCTTTTCAGGTTTTCATTGTTGTTGCTCGTGAGCTATCACACAAATGGTTCGGAATCTTGTTACAGTGAAATGGTGTACACACTGCACAGTTCTTTAATTTCCCAGATCCGCTGGGAGATATTACTCAAAGATACAAATTGGTCCTGGAAATTATTCCATTCGGAGGTAATATACTTGGCCACTATGAGTTATTGTTCACCAGTCACCATGCTTCCACTTTGTATGGATTAATCAATGTAGCCCCAATTGGATAAGTAATTTGTTTTAATATGTGTTATATACTAAGGTTTAGTTGTTTATGAAGTTTTCGTTGGTATTTGAAATCTCATGGTTGGACTGGGAAACTCTTTCAGGACTGCTTATGATTAAGTTTTACTGATGGCGAGTGGTCACCATCCATCTTCAACTTAGTCAGCGGGAGCACTTCCAGGTCATGGGTGAAGCTCGACGTGTAAGTATCTTCTCCAAATACGAAGAACCCTTTTGACATGTTTCATTTATGTATAGCTTCTTATGTTAATATCTGGACTGAAACAAATTTACATAATGTTGTAGTGGTTCTGTTGTTTCTCTCTTTTGTTCTGGAGTCCGATGTGAAAGGTGTATACCATGCCGCCCCTGCTGTCATAAAATTCAGAACTCCTACCAAGGCATCTCTTCAGGTTTGCACATTACCAGATTCAATATCTGTATAAGTCTATGGTTAACTGGGGATTTTTTTTTTTTTGGGTTCTCATGAAATTCAATAATGTGTCTGCTTGTAGGAGGCGTTCCCATCCCCCATCCTGCCTTTGATAATTCTTGCTGATAGGCCTCCAGAGAAGAAGTTTGGATGGGTAAGGTCCGCTACATTTAAAAATAGAGTAAAGTAAAAGCATAATTCTTCATTGGACTGACTTTTTGTCTTTTGCTTCATGGATCTTTTTTCGGCGGTGGCGCATTCTCAGGCAAAGGTGAGAAATTGTACCACTTTCCTTAAATATACATTCTTGTTACATTTTTCTTTGATCAGTAACATAGATAATTGTAAATATTATTACTTTAGATTCCAGTCCAGATCATATTGCCCATAGGTTGAGATAAAATTTATTGATGTAGCTAGATATTTGTAGAAACCTGTTCCTTATTTTCTTTATTTGGATAGTTTGAGCTTTGGGAGGATGTAAGATAGTCCTCTCATGTTAATTTGATCTACCATTGGGTTCTGAACACCAGATAACTCTTCTTCTTTTCATATAAACTTGAATACTGTGTGTAAAAGTAACATGTTTAATTCTATGGGATATGGGCTTGAGTATGCCCCATGTGGTGTGAGATGACTCTTTGTTATCCGTGTGGTTTGAGATCACTCTTTGTTATCCTAATGAGGGAACCCCGGCGGTGGAAAGGCGGGCAAGAAAAGACATTAATTGTTATATCAGGTGATAGCTTTCAGTTTCTAAACTCTAATGTTAGGTGTTAGATGAGGAGTTTGATTAATATTTGTCTTCGGCTTTTGCATACTCATCTTTTGTTTTGGAATAGAAAACTTAATATACGGCTGCAGCAGATTCAAGTTGCCTTACAATGTTAAGCAGTTACAGTTTAAGGACATAGATGACACTTCGAATTTCGTTCAATTAACTTGTCTCGCTACTTGTTTTTGAAATTAATTTTGCAGGTGTTTTTCATCTTTCATTACTAGCTAAGTTTGCACAATAATAACCATTAGTTCTTTTTTTTTTTGTTAATTGTTATGACAAAAAGTGGCTCTGTGTACAAACATTGGCAGGAAGGAGATGCGGTGGCTACGGCCACCAAATGCTCTTTAAATTAGTTTCTTTTTAAGTACATGTGCTTGTGAGTTGAATAAGAACAAGAGTCTGTCGCGATACATACGGTTGGCGTTCTTCTATGCAACTCCTGATTTTTTTTTAGAAATGACCATCACTTTGTGGTTTAGCAAACACTATGTACTTACACTAAAGCTGGCTCCATTGCGGAATTTTACAGCTTTAAAGTTACACACCTTTCAGCTTTGGAAATTAATTCCATGTTACCATTTCTCACTGTTATTTGTTTGTTTACTGTAGACCACAATAGCGAACTTAATCGAGAGAGGTTTTAAGACCCTCCCAAGGGAAATATTCTGGTAAATGAGGTTCCGGTGGTGGATGATGTTTCACATAAATCAGATAGTTATCTTGGACGTATGAAGGTCAGAGTTCAAAGCTCTTGCAAGTATCTTGGATGTATGAAGGTCTGATACTTTTTCAAGCCTGTACTCCTTGAAAAAAGAGAATCCTTAACTCGGTGATCACCATTCTCATTTCTCATGTATAACTGTTTGGCGAGTGTTATCTAAACAATTCTTCTTGTTTAATTGTAGGAAATTCGAGATATTATGGTATGCGAAAGTGCATCTGGGATATATTTATCAAAGACGAAGAAGGTATGAAAGGAAGATGTGTCTTGTGTTGTCACATAGTTCTGGAGTCATTCATGGCGTTGTTTCATTGCTTTATAATGCATCTTTTTTTTGTCCCCGGTTTTTCTTTTCTTGTTCTCATATCTGGAGTAATTCAGTATCTCTAACTGCTTGCCTTACAATCTAAATTTCAACTATTTTTCCTTAAGCTGTACTTTAGACTCAGGGACACTGAATAAAATTGTTCTTTGCCAACTCGCAAATGGATAGGTGCTTGCAGCGGACATACTCTGGTCAGGACACAGGACACTGCTGACTGCCAAAAAAAATAAAATTGTAACATGAATAGTCCTTGCAACTCAGATTTCTTAGTCTTCTGTTATGCAAACTTGTTTATAGGTTCTTGCTTGAAAATTTGTTCAGAACTGTGATGATGAATTTTTGAAGTTCGAGTTGGATTACAATAAGGTTATTGAACTCTCACCTCCTGATTTGTGTGTAGTTTCTCATTTAACTATATTTAACTAAGAGCGCAAGTAAAGCAAGTGAAGATATTCTATCGACTTATTCTATACCTACAGGTAGTTGTCTTCTGATAACAAGACATGAAAATATTTGAGTACCCAAGTTCTTATTTTTGTCGAATTTGGATTCGGCTATCTTGCAGCCTATTTAAGAATATGCTTGTTCTGCAGATATCTGTTTTGCTGAGGCTATCTGTTTCTGCCATCTTAACTAGGTACGATTCTTTAGCAGGATGGAATATTGGAACCTATAATTTTTCTTCGTCTACGGTAGTATTTTTTATTTTTCCTGAAGTTGCATAGCATATTTAAGACAAGGTCCATTGATGAATCTTAGTCAGAATTCTCATTGCACACTCATTGAATGGAGAGATTGCATTGTCTTACTTCTTTAGAATATAACCTTTAATTCTAAACATGAAATCCTGTCTCGGCATAATTCTGGTGAGAGCAAATGAAATTCTTCGAAAGAGGATCAGTTTATTAATCTTTGACTCTACATGTTTTTTTTTCTATAATTTGATCAAGTGCTGTCATCTGCCTGCAGCCATTCATCGAAGAATTTAGTAGTGGAGCTTCGGCAGGCTTGGGTTTCTCTTGCAGTATAGCATTCTACCCGGGAATTTTATTCGATCACATTGACTCTACAGGCATAGCAAATTCTACACCAAATTCTTTCACTTGTTCTTTCCCAAAATTGGTCATACGTACTTCACATATGTGGTAGCTTCTTTGAGTTCAGAATTGGATTTTAATTCTGTCTTGTACTGTGCAGGATTGAGTTATAATGTTCTTCCACGTGTGATAGCGTTTGGAATGGAAAAGACTTCTCAGAATGTAACAGAAGGTTAGGGTTTTCATTGTTTCAAATTGACTTCTCAGAATGTAACAGAAGGTTAGGGTTTTCATAGTTTCAAATTCAGAAACTTGTGTTTACATTTGGGATTTTCAATATGTTGTTTAATATTGTATGGGTTTATGGTAAGTTCATCTATCTTCTCTTGATGGATTGTGATGATCAATAATTTTTCATGATCGATTTTGATGATATCGGGGTTCCATCCTAAATTGGGTCTTCTAGTTCATCTAGAATGGTATATGCATGCAGGATCAATATATATTCAGATGCAGAAACCTTCCGGAATTACTGCCAGCAGCAACTTACTATTGATCTGAAAATTATTTTGCAACGGATATAAAAGTGGGAAAACCTTCCGTTGCACACATCACCTAAAATAAGCAACGGTATAACTAAAACCAAACAAATAAAGCGTTGACAAAAAACCAAAATGGGACCCATAAAAGTGTTTTTCTATCAATAATAAACGTTGCAAAAATTAGTGTATAAGTTGCACAAAAAGGATAAATAAAACGCTGCGCCTCCTATTGTGCAACAATTATAAGCGTTGCTCAATATAATTTCTGCAACGAATATATTTTGTTGCACACCAATGCGCAACGCGTTTTTCCAACATTTATTACCGTTGCACAAATTATGCGCAACGTTTATAAACGCTACAAAAAGGCTGTTTTGGTGAAGTATAGTTAAGTTATTGTGAGGTGATTGATATTTCTAGGCTGTTATTCGGGAATATAAGACCGGATTATCAATTGGTTCCTGTTCACCTTGATTTATCAAATGACGGAACAAAAACTTCATAGGTACTTCTGTGGGAGACAGATTTATCTATTAGAATAGACTTATCTGTGGGAGACATATTTGTTTATAAGTCTTCGACTTTGGGTCGTGGTAACTCTTAAATGTGGGTGAGATCAGCTAAGGGAATCAAGTGTATAGAGTCTTGCTGGGATTCAGAGGCGTAAGGAACGTGACTGTACCTTAATCGGTGTGAGACTTGGTTTGGGCTCAACTACATTCCAGTCTGAAGTCAACTTGTAGTAGGATAGTGTCTTTAGCGACTTAATACAGTGTGGTGTTCAAATCTGGACTAGGTCCGTTTTTTTTTGCATTTGCGGTTTCCTCGTTAACAAAACTTATGGTGTCTGTGTTATTTCTTTTCCGCATTATATTTTTTATATAATTGAAATATCACAGGTTGTGATATTTGTAAATCCGACCTTTGGTTGTTGGATAGAAATTGATTGACGCTTGGACATGAAACCTAGCAATCTTTCATCGAAAGGAAATGAATTAAATGATATCATATTTTGTTTTTAAAATACTAGGAGTGCGAGGCATTTTGAATTTATTTGTTTTTTCTGAGACAAAAATATCAAATTTCATTAAATAGGATTATCCTTAATTAGTTCCTTTGTTAAAATTTGATTATCTTCAATTAATTTATTAGTTGTTGGAAACAAAAATAATATCGAATATCGACATTACAGTTTAGTAACAAAGAAATTTGATCGATCTGCTCGGTAAAATTTGTGGTAAAATTTGTAGTAAAATATTTGGAGTAAAATTTTAGACTTGTATATTGCATTTAGTTACGGTGCGCAGTCACACCTTAATGGGGTCCGTCTGAGGCTTCAATGAAAATGATTAAAAGAATATGCTGGTCAGCTTTTGGTCGGAATGCATCTGCCCGCGTCTAGGACGACAGGTTAATCAAAAAAATTCATATGCCTAGTCCCTCAGCCTTGGCCTAAAGCTTGGACCCTTTGGTATTATAAAACTTCGATAAATAACCATGGATTATTATTTAAGCGAAGTTCTTAATTTATCGAGATAAAAACTTTTCCCAAGACTCAACCGGAAAATCGTTCGAGTGATCAAATATTTGAAAATCTTATGTATTCGACACTTTAGTGCCGTATGAAGAAAATAGAGCAAAATAAAGCATTGTTTGGAAGTTTTTTTTCTGTTGAAATATAATGGATGACACTTTTAAGTGTTGCCCACAACAAGCTCTGTTTTTTTCTAAAACTACTTTTAGTGGCTTTCTTCAAAATAAACTTTTACCTTTTTTTTCTTCCAAATCTCATATTGTTCTAATTATACGGCAGATTAAGTGCCGTATAATGTGTTCTTCTCCTTTATCCTGTGATGGGTTATTTATTCGTGCATATAGTGTTTCTTTCGTTTTATTCTTTCATTTCGAAAAACATCAAGCGTGTTTTTTAAAAAGTGTTAATTTGATATCTTCATTTAATATGAACCTTGTCCGTTGTTACATAATTTTGGAAATCAATAACGGCCTTGCACTTCAATGGAATAAGCTAAATAACTCGGTTCAATATATGGATGCAATATTCCAACAAATCTGCTCGTGATCTAGCGAGTCTCATTCATGGTTCACGGTCAGCCTTAAAACAGCTGGGCTTTCTTTTGATTCAATAAACCAAAGAGATGTTAGGGTGCTGGAATTCAGTGATCTCTGGAGTCGAGAGAGAGGCACGTAAGACATGGTCATGATAAAGAAGCTTTGTTAATGATCTTTGATCAGATTATATCGGAAGGAATAAAATTCATCTACGCAACTTTTGGATTAGTTGGGATGAATCATTTGGCAAATATGCCAACCATGTTACAGGCTATAGGTTCCTTGCAAAACACAGTGGTCATTCTTTGAGTCTCAACAATCTAAATAAGTTGTTCGATCTTTATTTCTTATCAAAACATTTTCTAAAGAATTGTTCAGCTTCTTAGAATCCGACTTCTCCCTGCATGCATGGAAACATGTTTTCGCTAACCAAGCCATTGAATTTTTATTCATAATAGTAAATGTAGAATTTTCAAATAACACGTACATTAAAATGTCCATAGCACCACCACGTGTGACATCATATGACAGAGATTTGATTTGATTGATTAATAACGACAATCAACTTGTGAGAGTAAAGGAGTGATACTCCAGGGAGTCATCCATGCATATTTGACCTTGATGGTGGCATAGCCGCGAATAGGGTTTGAACCATCCGTAAGGAGACAAGTACCATCACCCCTTGGTTTTAGATTATCTCATGTGTCTGCGACGCTAGCGAACCCAGGACATCCAAGGAGCACGTTGGTATGGGTGCAACGACATGAATTGTAAAAAGTCACCTCATACTCAGGTGACCCTTCAATTACAACTCCGGTAGGCTTTTGAGAAATCTTTATGTCCGCTGCGGTATAGTAACAGTCGTCAATTTTAGCCGCAACAAAGCCTGCCATTTTAACACAACAAAAAATCTCTTAATAAGTTCGTGTTCACAAAATATCCATAGTTATGCTGAATTGACAGACAAAATATTTATGAAGACATCAGACATCCGTGAGGCGAATCTATAATAACCTAGTTATTCACTGATGAAATCAATAACATAGGAAGTAATCCTCGACTTGATTTGTTTATCTCTTAATTTCTTTTTCTTCTGCACGCAAAAAGAATCAAATATTAGCTCAACATCGTTAGCTTGTACAATGTTGTAATCACGTTGTACAAACTGATGATATTGGGCTAACATCATCGGCTTATACAAACATGCAGGACTACAAGTCATGTTTTTGTACAAACCGATGACGTTGAGCTTTTATTTTTATCATTTAGTAGTTCCGGTCATCCAAGTAATTTCCACATAGGTTTCATTTATAGTCTACTCAACATGTTTGGAACTACACATTTGGTTTTTGTTGTTGATAATAGGTATAACCACCGAACAACTTTATAACAGGTGCATATGTTATTGGGAATTAGTTCAACCATTTGAAGAAGTTGGTAAGGATTTCATACAAAAAAAAAAGAAATAAAAACACGTATCATTCAATAAAACGATAAATTAAATATTTCGAAAATTTCTATATTTGAAAATTTTGGTACCTTCCCCGATCAGATTTAGTATAACAATTGCAATGAGAGTTTTAGTACTAGCTGCTACCATAGTAGAAAATTACCACAATTTGAATACCAAATGATTTTTCTTCTAAGGATCACTTTGTAAAGTTTGGATGCTACCTAGCTTCAACAAATCAACTCATGTATTTATATGGTTTTACAACAACCCACTATGGTATATTTGGCAATTAATATCATATTATATGAGATATGGAGCATAATTTTGTAGTAATTATTAGTATTATTTTTCATTTACGCAAATATTGAATATTTTGATATGATATTTCACCATTGTGACCACACTAAATATAATAAATTACTGCGGATTTTTTCTTTGATTTAATTTCCTAACACTAAAATAATTCTCAATGAATTTGAGCCCAAAAGCGACCACGTGAGAGCAGATTTTACCTTCCATAAGCAATCATATGCCTGACATGTATTGTGTTTGTGGTTAAAAAGAGCATCCAGTTTCCTTCTTATTTCCTATTCTCAATGAACTAGACACCATTGTGGTGGTAGTTGGTGAT
This sequence comes from Papaver atlanticum, assembly GCA_023531105.1. NCBI lineage: Eukaryota > Viridiplantae > Streptophyta > Magnoliopsida > Ranunculales > Papaveraceae > Papaver > Papaver atlanticum. Next base: position 286,305 of record JAJJMB010016062.1, read on the forward strand.
TTGATTTGTTTAAGTGGTGGACATTCTTTGAATTGAATGAAAATCCTTGTGACAAACCTAATTTGGATGACTAAAATGCTGACCACATTTTACTGTTTTACTTTTACTCGGAAAGCTTTAAAGGCCCCATGTTTTGGTGATAACATCGACATTGGCCAACATATGTTCATTTTTCTTTCTATGTGCTCGATAGAAGTAATGAGCAATGAGGTATTGTGTGATATGTTGAAAATGAAAGAAGATTTGCAAGGAATTACAAATGTTGCAATTTGGTTTAGAGATACCCATTGTTTCCAAAAAAAAAAAAGAGTTTAGAGATACCCATAACCCTCCACAGGCCAGTCAGGCCTCAACTTAGTCCAAGTCATGGGGAGATGGACGCCAGAATTAGAAGGTTTCAAGGAATATCCAAAATAAATAATAACACTAAAAGCATATATGTACGATTCTTGCTACAACCAGAAGAGGTTACGGATTTTTTCTTTATACAAAATAAATAAATAAAAAATAACTAATGTTTTCGAGAAATGTTATGGATATTCTCTTTATACAAAAAAGAAAAGAAGAAAAACAATTATTGTTTTCAAGAAATGTCATTATGCAGATAATTTCTGAACCAATTGAGCAACAAGTCTTTCCATCTCAAAATTTGCCCTCAAATTATTTTATTTTTCATTTTTTTTGTTTTGAAATAGTCCAAAAATTTGAATCATATAATTGGGGCTTCAACCAATTTGGTTTGGGGCATTATAGGATTTTAATATCCCAAATAGGGATAGGGACCTAATTTATATATAAGTCAAAAAAATCCTTACCCAAATCTAAATATTCATTATCATGATGAACATAAAAAAGAAAAAACCTAAATCTAGTATTATTCTTTTCTTTTTCTTCCTCTCCATCGCATCGTGATGACGATGATGATCATAAAAATACGCTAAACAAACCCACAATTTATTTTTTCTTTTTATTGGTTTAAAGATTTGATTCGATTAAGTTAGGGTTAAAACAATCAGTTCCTGAAATCGTTTACGGCTGAGAGATATTATTTTTCCAACCGTGACTCATAAATTATGGCTAGGTTTTCCCACCCAAAAAAGGTTTCGACAATCACAAAAAAAAAAAAAAAAAAAAAAAAAACGGTTGTGTTACGGCTAGGTTTTCTCAGCTGAAAGTACCCCTTACGGCTAGGTATTCCTAGCCGAAAGTGGTTCTAATAATTTAAAAAAAAAACAGAGGTTAGGTTACAACTAGGTTTTCCCAGCTATAAAGTGCCGTATATGGTATTTTTGGCTGGGAGTTCTTCGTTTCCCAGCCAAAAAGTATTGGTTACGGCTGCGATATAATGTTCCACACGTAACAACAACAAAAAGAACATATTTTATGGATTAGAATCAACAAAATTGAAATGGGGGTTAAGTACGAGGTTTTCCTGACTATTTTGAGGATAAGTTTTATCATATTCTTCTAAGGTTTTCAAAAAAAAAAACCTCCTTATGCTTCTTTTGATAAAGAATTTGATTTTCAAAATATACCTCAAATCTTTAATCTAATCCATTCTCTAATTGTAATTAGTTCTTGTAATCAATTTCATTAGCACTAATTAGATCGAGGATATATTAGTCATTACTGAAAATAGTAGGATAAGGGAGTGTGGAGTTTACTACTTCGTAACCCTTTTTTGCTTTTTAGTCATCCCCAACACCTACCCACTTGCCGCCACAATTATAGGATTCTAAAATTTATGTAAATTTTAACGACGTTCTTTTCATCTCAAAATTTTCCCTTAAATTATTTTATTTTTCCGTTTTTCTTCAAATAATCTAAAATATTTATGTAAAATTTGTGCACATATTCAAATGTTAAAACGTATTTATATTCTTACTTTTTAACCAAAGTGTTTTCCCAGTATTACCATTACTATGTAAAAACAACAAAATTTGCTCGAGTGCTCATGAGTTGCACTTTTCACTTTTGAGAGTCTTTTTTCTAAGAAGTGGTCAATAATGGACATGATCATCAGTTGTTATACCCTGACTCTCTTTTAAGTTATATTCTTAAGGCTAGGTACTTTTTGAAGTCCGACTTCTTGAATGCTAATTGTCTCTCAGTTTCTTTTTGGATGTGGAGATGTCTCCATATAGTAAAAGGGCTTATATAACCTTTTATCTTCTAGATTATAGGGGATGACCAATTTATAACCCATGGTGTCAACTGGATTCCCAACATGGGTGTGGAAAACCTAATCCCTTGGTCATCCAAAATCCAACTTGAGAGTCTTCTACTTTATAAATCAGGATACCAGAACCTGGAAATATGTCTTGATAAATACCCATTTTGACAGTGTTTCTATTGAGAAGATTTTCTCTTTTCCTTAATTCATCTTTGCAATCCTGATAGGATGAGTTGTAAAAGTTGGCAGGTGAATGCTAGACAGCTAGGTAAGGCTTGGCACCTGGAGAGACTAGCCCGGAAAAAATTTAATGCACATATAATATTAACAAGAGATGGAGGGGTAAATAAACCATGTACACATAAATATAGGCCCTTCTTCTAATTCAATGGGGTTACTGCTTTCTTCAAAGGAACTGTGATCACCTTGTTATTTTCTCTTAGTCCTTTGATTTTTCACGTTATTATTGTGATAACTATTTATCTGACTCAAAACCTTCTTTCACGTTAGCCAGGAAAAAAATTATGATCAAGTTGTTTCTTCAACCTATTAATCCTTTCAGGAAGCTTCTTGTTCCCACTGCGATGCTATATCTTTACAACTCTATGGTGGAACTATGCTTGAGTTGTTGGTAGTGGCCATTTCTGAATAACAAAAAAGAAAGAATAAAAGAAGAAGAGGAGAAGAAGCGTGCCGCACGAATTGGAGAAGAAAAGGGAAAGATATATTAGATTAGGGAACGCTGAGGTTAAGGTCATCTGGTCGGGATTTATTAAAACCTTAGCTAAGTTGGATAAGTTTTTATTAGTGGGCTAAAGCGGAGCCCAAGCTCTAGAAGATTTTTTGTAAAATCAGTCAAAATCAGGGAATAAAAGGATAACCGCCTAATGGAAAAAGCCGTGAAAAATCTCGGCGACCTTCAGCCGCATGACGCCGCCTTTTATAACTCAGCTAATAGGAGGACTTGAGAGCTTACAAAGAATGAAAAATATAACTCCACACCTCTTACCTGTCCTAGAGAGGTATTCGAACTTCCCCAAATAACAATATTTGGAAGTGCATTTGGAAAATTAAAGTGGCTCACCATATCCAGCTCTTTCTATGGAAAGCTACTAGACTAGAATTGTTGTTTAAACTAAAATTCTCATTGACTCTGTGATTATTCCTAGATGTTGTCTTTTTAATGAATCTTTATGCATGATTTAGTTATGTGCCTTTTTTCCAGTTCCGTTTGGTATTCCTCTCCTATTTGCCTGCTTTTACTGAGGGTTCCGTATGCCTTTTTGCGTCTATTCTGTGGTCCACCTGGAGTAGCAGAAATAATCTTCTTTTCAATTCAAAGAAGAAAAACCCAGATGTTGCTAGATCTAGAGGTATGATAATAATTAAAATCCTTATTGTTTCTCCCAGACCTTTTCAGAACGTCCTTAGTAATGTGATATAGATGTCACCTCCTCTAGGATGGACTAAGTTTAATATTGGCGGTGCTTCTGATACTATTACATTGGCAAATGGTGCAGATTATGTAATGAGAGATTCCTCCAATAAGACTTACTTTTGTAATTCCATGACTTTTGAAGTATATTCGCCATAAAAAATCGAGACTCGTGCAATCTAGGTAGTGGAACTACAGTTTACTCATGTCATTCTGGAAAGTGATGCTAAGGATTTGGTTAAACAATTTTTAACAGAAATTTTTGAAGGCAACCAACGGACAAGTTCTCTTTTTAAAGATTTCTAGCATCATGACATGTAATTTTACTTTTCGACCGAGATTTTATAATGATGTCATTCATACCTTGGCTCAATGGGCTAACGACAACTGTATTTCCATATTCCGGTCCAGACCTCCCGTATGGCTCTTGGCTCTTGCCTACTGTTGAGGCAGAGTCGGACTACTAACCTTTTTTAAGAACGATGTTTTGGGGACTACCTCAAAACAGTGGGGGACTACTCTTCCAATTTGGGGGTGGATATTTGAAGTAATTTTGGGTCACCCCTTATCTTTTTTTTTAAATACCAAATTTACCCTTGGTATTTAATTAGTTAGTTTATTGATTAGTTAGTGTTAGTGTAATGATTAATTACTGATTAGTTAGTGATTAGTGAGTTATTAATAGGATAGTTTTGTTAGAATCAGAATTATTGAGAGAGAAGAAGAAAAAGAAGAAAAAGAGGGAAGAACCCAAATGATGAATTTTATCAGCCACAACCAGAAGATGAAGTTATGGGTACTCATGTATGGCTCAAATTTAGTTAATGTAGCTTGAATTGTGCAAAAAAATTGGCCAAATCGAAAATTCAGGAAGAAATTTCGGCTAGGTCAAAGTAGTTCGGTTAGCAATTCTGCAAAACAGGTAGCCGAACTCTCCTGTATGTGCAGTTCGGTTACTCATTTCAGCATACGCAGGTAACCGAACTCTGTTTTAATGGAGGTTTTTGAGAGTTCGGTTATCTTTTTCCAGAAAACGTTGCCGAACTAATTTTATAGAGTATACAGTTAATAGTTCGGTTTAGTCGAGTTTGGTCCCTTTGTTACCGAACTTTTTGTTCGGCAAGATCGCAAATCACGATCATTAAATAGCTAACCGAACTTTGTAGTTCGGTTTAGTAGAGTGTAGTAATTATGTTGCCGAACTATACCATAGAAAATTCCAAAGAACAAGTTCGGCAAGATCGCAATATCTGGTATAAGTTGCGAAGTCACCGAACTACAAGTTTGGTGTTGACAGATCAAAGTTCGGTTACCCCATAGAAATTGCGAAGTAACCGAACTATATTTTATCAAAGTTCGGTTACCTATATAAATTTATTGACTAAACCGAACTCAAATTTCGCATATAAAGAAAGAGTTCGGTTACGATTTTTTTTTTTGCGAGCTTACCGAACTACATAGTTCGGTTACCTAAAAATCCCTACTTGGCCGAACTGTTCTTCATATTGAAAGTTCGGTTACCAAAATCTAGGGTTTTCAAAATTTCTCCTAGCCGAAATCTATACTGTAACTACCATTTTCTATGGTTTTTGATGATTTCTAATCGATTTCTTCAACAAAAAATGATTAAAAGGAATGGGTATGAAGGAAATTACCTGGGGATTTTCATTTTACTCGAATCGGACTTCTTGGTTGACGTTGGAGAAGAAGAAGAATAAAAGAAAAGAAAAGGTTTTGAAACTGATTTTTGATTTTAATTTAGGGGGTTAGATTAGTGGGTAGTGGTTAAATTAGTGGGTTTTTAGAATTAGTTATAACCTTAATTAGGATAAGGACAGAATAACTAAGTAGTCCCCCACTGTTTTGGGATAGTCCCCAAAACATCGTTCTTTTTTAAGGCCTTTGTCTAAACAATTTTTTTCGATCTGGGCCGGCGTAAAAAATGGACCTAATTTTCCCTTAAGTTAGCTTCCCCACTCCCCCCTCCTAAATCCTACCTACGAGGCTCCAACCTCACTGATTCATTTTTCATTTTTCATTTGAAAATCTTGCTTCTCCCAGCTTCTCTTTTATCAACCAATACTCTGAGGTAATCAAGTGTTCCTTGTAGTTCATTTATGTAATCAAGTACTTGCCAGAACTGAGGTTCTAATTTCTTTGGGATTTTATTAGGTTTTTTATTATTCTAGGGTTTTGTCTCAAATCTATTTTGTATTGCTGGATTTAATTGAATCTGAACTAGGGTTTAGTCTGAATAATCTGAAAGCTCCTTCTCCAAGAGTGTTTTATGAATTGCGGTTGAATGTCCAGTTTGTACTAAATCTGTGTACATTGATTCTATGTTGATTTCGCTGCAGGTCAATGTCAGAGAATGCGTCCAACAATGTTGTTGCTACATCCAAATCTGGTACTCCATCATATTCGGTGGCATCACAAGTACCACTGCTAATTGTTCATAATCAAAGTGTTGATGGAGATGACAGTGAAAAAAGTTCATCGACTGGAAGGAAACGTCTGCAAGCACAACTAACTTCAACTAAAACAGGTAACCAAGGTAAAAAGTTAGGGGATTGGAAATTCAATGCTGAAAATAGTCGATTACTTATTGCGAAAATGATTGCTAAGCACGACTATCCTTTAAATATGGTTTCACATGCGTATTTTCGTGAGTTTGTGAAGTCTCTCACCCCGTATGCCGATTCAGTGCTTGATGTGAATACAGTTTACAAAGACATTCTAAAACTGTATAGTAAGTTGAAACTTGAGTTACAAGAGTGTTTAGATTCGCTGACATCTAAATGCAGTCTCAGTATCAACGTGTGGACAATTGAAGTAAATCCATTAAACTTAAATCCATATGATGGTTATATTTGTGTGAATTGCCACTATATAGATGATAATTGGACGTTACATAAGAAAGTAATTGCATATGTTCCGATGTCATTTCCATATACTGGGGAAGTTTTGGGAGAAGTCGTTAAATCAGTGGCATTGGAGTGGAATATTGATGAAAAATTGTTTGCTTTAGCTGCTAACAATGCTTTTAGCAATGATATGATGATGGGAAACTATGTTATATTTTTGGGAGATATTCTCCAGTCGACCCGGTACTTGCTACTGGAAAAGACTTTGGATTTGGATTTGGATAATGATGGGAAACATCAAGGAATGGCTTAATGACAGGGGATCTTTGGTTCTTCAAGGTGACTTATTTCAAATGCGGTGCAGCAACCAAATATCTCATTTAATTGCACAAAAGGGGCTGGAAGTGGCTGCCGGATCGATAGAGAAAATTCGAGAATGTGTTAAGTATATTTGGTCTTCACAAAGTAGAAAAGAGAAGTTTGAAAGTGCGCTGATGCAACTGCAGCTCGCTGTACGGTCGGTACATTTAGATGTAGACATGACATGGGTTTCGACTTATCCGATGCTTAAAAGTGCTACTGATTTGCCCAAGGATTTGTGCGTTTAGCGAAGTTAGACAGTGATTTTAAGTGTCTACCAAATTCAGATGAGTGGGAACAAGGGATAATGATTTGCGAGTGTTTGAAGGTGTTGTATGATATAACAGCCAAGTTAAAACCGGAGAGGTACCCAACAACAACCATGTATTTTAGAAGTATTTATGAAGTTAACAAGAACATTCGTACATGGGATTCTAGTACCCATAAATATATTAGAGAAATGGCGTTGGAGATGAGAGGACACTTTGACAGATATTGGAGCACATGTAGTTTGTTGATGAGCGTTGCAGTGGTTTTAGATCCACGGTATAAGGTGCATCTGCTAACCTTGAGAACAATAAAGTTACTTCTGCAATTGATCTTGAATATTATGAGTTTTTGATGGAAGAGAGTCACAATGTAGTACAAAAAACAGAGTTGGAGCAATACTTGGAAGGTGCCGATGAATCGAAGTTTGATGTAATAAGCTGGTGGAAAAGTTGTGCCCCTAGGTACCCCAACACTTGCAAAAATGGCTCGCGATATTTTGACTGTTCCAATGTCAACCATTGTTTCCCCTGTCAGCGAGTTACTGTATTCCTTAAGGTGCATATCTTCTGAGGACCTGAATACGGATATTTACTTTTCTAGTAAAGGGCAAGGCCTGGCCATACAAGATAAGGGTTCGGATTTCATCACCGTTCTCTTCTTGCCCTCCTTAGGAAAACGATACCGAACGCGAACCTAAGCTTAAAATATTGACTAGAACGAGACCGATAGGGTAACGAGCTTGTAGGAAAGTCGTTCAAAAGGATCGTATTGGGTATTTTGTTAGCCTAACTCAAAGTTCAGGAAGATTACTGTAAGTCGATTAGAGCCTCCTTGTAACCCAAGGAAGCGTTGCCAAAGAGGTAGGGGTATCAAAGCTCCTCTGAGCTTCTCCTACTTCTCTTCGACTTACTTTATTCGGATAGTCCTACGAGGTTTGCTAAAATTATACCCAGTTGCCTCTTGGAAGAGTAGAAGCTGGTCTAGAAACAATCTAAGTGGAGCCATCATGCTTTTTGTTTGCTAGAAATCAATAGGGTTGATTTGGTTGAGTCGTCCTTGTTTTGCGATTGCTTACCCTTCCAATTTAGGAAATTCGTGTGTATGCCTGAACGTAAGAGAGACGCCCTAGGTAGATTTGTTAAAGAAAAACCTAACAGTTCAAAGCGTCTCGATTACCTTGACCTAGAAGGTCCGATTTTCGGAGAGTCCTGTTTTAAACGTACTCCTTTTACTGAAGAGAGAATCCCCAATACTCCGATAGCACCAGAAATGGCTACTTTGAAAGCTTTGTTGAATCCAACTAGGACCACTCGTCCCTCGTGTATTAAGTTAGCTGACACAGAAGCCAATTATGAGCTTAGACCTGGGACCATATAGATGCTCCCAATATTTTTAGGGAAAGAAAATGAAAACCCTTATTTCCATGTTAGGGATTTTGAAGAAATTTGCAGTACCCTAAGAATTAGAGGCTTAGATGATGATGCTTTGAAACTTAGGTTATTTCCCTTTTCCCTGAAAGATAAAGCCAAATCGTGGCTGTATAGTTTGACTTCTGAGTCAATCGAAACATATTAACAACTTACATCTGCCTTTTTCAATAAGTTTTTCCCTAGGCATAAGACATCGTCTATTAGGACGCAAATTTGCACATTCTCACAACAAGAGGGAGAATCTTTGTATAGGTATTTGGAAAGGTTCAATGATTTGTTAACACAATGTCCTCACCATGGTTTAGAAAAGGTTAGGCTAGTTCAGATCCTTTATGAGGGTTTAGATTATCCCACAATACCCACGGTTGAAGCTTTGTGTACAGGTGGGTTTGAGAACCAAACTGTTGATGCGGCAATGGCATTTTTGAATGAAGCCGCCGAAAAGACCCAACAATGGGAAAATAGTAGGGAACCCCGGAAAACATTTCTTCTAAGCAGAGGAAACGTTAATAGGGTAGAAGGAGGCTATGAATCAGATGCCAAGATTGCAGCGATAGCTAAAAGGTTAGAAGCTTTAGAAATGGGTCACACTAGTGGTAGATTGAAGCCTTTTTGGGAAGGCCATAATAATGAAGAGCAAGCCAATGCTCTTTATAATAACACTAGACTCGAGAATCGTCAGAAATTTGACCCATATTCAGAAACCTATAATCCTGGGTGGAGAAACCATCCGAACCTTGCATGGTCTAAGGACCAAAATTAAGGTCAGTTTAGTAACTCTAATGCTCCCCCAGATTTTAGTTATGCTAAGAATCCTTCAGGGCCATCTCAATTTCAGAATCAGTCGGATAAGAGAATCCTAAGCCTAGAGGAGTCTCTCGTTTTGTTAACTCAGCAAACTGCAAAATTTCAGCAATCAGTAGAACTAAGTCTACAAGCTAGTAACAAGATAGAACAAGAAAATAGTCAGGCCATTTCCGAGCTGAAAACCCAGGTAGGTATGATAAATGAGTCTTTGAGAGAAAAAGGTAGGTTTCCTAGTCAAACACAACCCAACCCTAGAGGAGTTCATGAAGTAAATATAAAACAATTGAATGCTATTAGAACCCTTAGGAGTGGTAGAATTGTAGACAACAAGGTAACCATGCCCGATAATGAACCTACTCTAGTTCAACCCTCAGGATCTCACCCCTCAGGACCACCCATAACTGAAGAGACCGATAAAGTTTCTGATGATGTAAATTCGGCCCCTGGGAGGTCTGATTTTCTACCTAGAACCCCATTTCCACAGCTACTAGTACCAACAAAGAATGAATCCAACTTTAATGACATTATGGAGGTTTTTAAGAAAGTTACCATAAACCTTCCGTTACTAGAAGCAATTAGGCAACTTCCGGCTTATGCCAAGTTCCTCAAGGATATGTGTACGCGAAAGCGAAAGCTTAGTGTCCCTAAAAAAGCCTTTTTAGCCTGTCATGTAAGTTCGATCATTCAGAACACCACAACTCCTAAGTATAAAGACCCAGGTGCCCCTACCATTGCTTGCACGATAGGAAAACACAGGGTAGAAAAAGCTTTACTTGACTTAGGAGCTAGTGTGAACTTACTTCCGTACCATGTGTACTTACAACTGGGACTTGGTGAATTGAAACCCACCAAGATAACACTGCAGTTAGCTGATAGGTCTGTCAAAATTCCGCGTGGTGTGATAGAAGATGTTCTTATTGAGGTCGACAAGTTTATTTATCCTGTGGATTTTGTAGTCCTAGATACACAACCTGTCCCTGACCCAGAGAATCAAATACCGGTGATTTTAGGTCGCCCATTTTTAGCCACGTCTAATGCCGTTATCAACTGTAGGACCGGACTTATGAACATATCCTTTGGTAATATGACCACTGAACTAAATGTCTTTAATGTTACTAGACAACCTTCTGATGATTTAGAGGAAGTGAATATGATTAGTACTTTGGTTCAGGATCTAGTTCAGGATAATTGGGACGACACTTTGTTTGGTGATTCTTTAGATGAATTCGATGAGACAATTATCTTTGGTAAGATAGATGACCAAACTTTAGAACTAGAAGAAGCTCTCGAATATTTTAAGGACTCTACAGACCCAGAAATTCAGTCACTAGTGTTAGGTGTTTCTGTGGGTAATGATGACTCTAAGTTTGGGGGTAGAGAACTGGAAGAAGCTCTTGATTATTTTAAAGACTCTGAGGATCCGGAAATTCAAGCAATAATTAGAGGTTTGTCTGAGAATACTGACTACCCTAATTTTGGGGGTAATGATGGTCAAGTATCCTTATTAGAAGTCCCTAACTTGGGACTCGAGTCCAGTGTGCCTGAGGTATTACTTGAATCTGTCCCGACTCCACAACCTAATCCTCCTGATACCGTCCGGGAATTGGGAACTCATAGTTCGGAAAAATATGTTTGTCAAGACACTCACATGAAGCCTAAGAGGGCGTCACAGATTAACCCAGTTGTCCTGCAAGAAAGTTTAGACCAGGTTGTGCTCCATCTGTTAATTTTTCTAATCCTGTGCAGTTGTCTCATATTAGTGGAAGTGTTATTTGGTTCTGATGACCCACAGTTATTTCGACTATTGATATATGATTTGAAAGGGAATTAGCCATTTTATGGTACTTGATGTCTGGCTGAAGACTTTAAACTTAGCACTTCTTGGGAGGTAACCCATGCTCATGCAACACGGTAATATCTTTCCTTAACTCTTTTGCTTCAAATGGTAACAGTTTCTCCTTGTTCATGCTTTTAATTTTATCTTTAGAACATTCATGACAATGTTAGATTTAAGTTTGGGGGTATGGGAGAAACTTTTTAGTTGCATTATAAACTCCAGAGCCTAGAAATTTATGCCTATTAAGGATGGCACTAACCAATCTAAGTGGATGGAAGCATTTTGGTTTAGGAGTTGAGGAACCAATCTGATTAGATGGAAACATCTGTAAGAGTCTATTCATAAAAGCACAGAGCTCAGGTGTTAGAAATAACATGATAGTTTCGCCATATCTCGTTGAGTCCTTTTCATTTCTATTTTTATTTTCTTTTCTTTTAAAAATATGTTTCTCTAAGTGATTAGGTGGGGCTCACGATTCAAGTTGTTACCAATGCTAGGGTGAAATAGAGTGATTGAGATACCATAAAAAAGAAACAAAAAAAAAAAAAAAAAGACCAGACCAATTAGACCAATCGGAATAAATAACACTTGGATAGCAATATGTGTGTGTTCTCCCTGTCTCCGTCGCCTAAACAAGCGTGGAACGCAGGATCCACGGGAATTACCATGTAATCTGCTGACAAGGAGCATGCGCTTGGATCCAAAAGATCTAATCATGTCGTTAAAAAGAAAAAAAAAAAAAAAATTAAATAATAAATGTGTGTTCAATAAATCGACCGCTGGTTCCCTTGTATATGCCAGACGAGTTGATCTAGAATTAGGATTATCGACCACTGGTTCCCTTGTATATGCCAGTTGTGTTGATATTAGTCAGACCGGTATCTCAGTCCATTAGGATAGGTTCATCTTGGTGGAGTCCTTCAGACAGATATGAGAAAACACCGTTCACCTAGTCAACATCAAAACCAGCTATGTTTTTCCTATATCCATCTCTTAATCTTTCCATGTGATTTGTTGACTCCGGATATTGATGTCCATAGTGCAACTATCTTAGTAGAGCTCTGTCACTTATATATGAATTTTAGTATACTCGAGTGCAAACTTGTATACAGCAATTGGAATTTCGCATCAGGGTACTTCCTCCCGTAATCAATAAGTATGCCAACTAAGGAGGTTCTTTAGTGCATTCCAAGGTTCTGTGTAGATAGCTAGGGTCTGGAGTAAAGGTTTTGTGGGTACACCTCTGGTAAACCCTCCCGAGACTATAACTCGGCCACTAGGGCCACCTAGGGGTTTAAAGGCTTGTTGCACATGCTAAGTGCAACCGACGATGCCTGCGACAGTGAGTTAGGATTTTATTTTGTAGTTTTAATTTGCTCGGGACTAGCAAATAATAAGTTTGGGGGTATTTGATAGACGCATTTATGTGTCTATTTTCATCTCTTTTATGTATAGTGTTAGTACCCATTTTTGTACTAATTTTGGTATTTTAATCCCTTGTAGGTGTTTTTGGAAAAATAGGCTTTTGCGGAAAAATTGGCTCGAAAAGTTGTTAAAGGCTCCTGGGAGGACATTTGCTATTCAGACTCTCATTTTGGATAAGGGGTAACCCATTTCCAAGCAGCTGCTAAGTACAGACCGGGTCTGGATAGGGGGAGGTCACATTTCTTCACGTTTTCAAAAACAGAAAAATGGCAGGAAAATTTTCAGAAAACAGACGATTTTGTGGATGGATTGTTGATCGATTTTTAGGGAGATTAAAGGGCTGAATTTGATTGGGTTTGTTCCTATGGACTTAACAGGCGAGGTAAGGGTGTTGGAATGGATCCAAAGTGGCTAGAACTCGAATTGGAAGCGAAAAAAGGTTAAAAATATCACGGTTTATTTTGGGCAAGTTTCTTGGTTTATTTTTGGAAACTTATGTGAAGAAGAGGAAGGAAACTCTTCTTAGAGATTTGTTTCTATCACGGGAGGAGTTTGGACAGCTGAGAACACGTGAAACAGAAGAAAAAAAAGAAATATCGCAACTTGCTGTGGAGGAAAAAACCAAAGTTATTCTCGAATTTTCTTTGCTTTACTATGTATAAAAGGGTTGGTTCGAGTCCTAGGAAGGTAACCAAGACCTTAGGGGAAAGTTTAGAGCCTTAGAGAAGCCAGAAAAATTATTAGAAGAGGATCGGGTTCTGCTGCTGCTGCTGTTGCCGGAGAAGACGAAGAACACAGAACAACGGAAAAAGTAAGTTGCAGAGGCAGACTTATTTTCAGTGACAACGAGTTACGGTCGCATCATCCTGCAGTCACCGAAGCTCTTCAGCAACGATTCCGTCCGCTGTATTAGACTTTCAGCGACTACAGTATACCCTTTTCTCCCTTGTAATCAATTTTTGAGCCATAAACATGTATTTTTAGAACACGATTAATATGAGGAGCTAAACCCCTTAGCCGAGGCGACGAAGGAAGCCATTGTTCCATGAAAAGTGGTATAGTTCTATTTTAATTATTTATTGCAATTATTTTACATGATTATTTGCATAGAACTTAAAAGAAAATTTGATTTTTATTGAGTTGTTGTGAGTTGTTTTGATGGAACATGCTAGGTTTTAAAACTTTTGATGTTTCATGCTTTGTGATTACAACTACTACTTCAAAAATCTATTAGAGGCAAATATTAGAATCACTTTAAAGAAGAATATTGCATGAATATTGATTAGAGTTTATCAATTAATTGGTCAATGGTGTAATCCAGAGTCTCGGTATTTTCTTATTATTGTTGAAACAATTTTATTTAATTCTCAAAAATCCTTCACAAGCCCGAGTTGAACGAACTTTACTCACCACTTTCACTACAACTAAAATTTCACATCAGAATCTTAGCTGACCGATACGACTGAAAACCTATTATAATCCTTTGCTCTACATCTGTGTTAGTTTAAAGTTATTTACATGCCGATTTCAACTTGAAATTCCTTTACACAACAATTATATATGATCTAATATGTCAATGATTCTCATATCAGGATTATATTCAATGCTCTATTCGGTTTCAGCACAAACTTTTTTATGGCAGTTTTATGAGATTTCTCTTGGATGTTTCAGTGGTATATTTGGGCCAGTTCAGGTATGTGGTTTGTGTTTCTTCTCCTCTTTGCTCCAAGTGTTTATGTTCTTCTCTATGTTGTTCGTGAAGTTCATTACATCGATCATTTGTATTATATTCATTAAGCCAATAGGTCTGGTGGGTCTTCGTAATTCAACAGTTCTAATTCTTTCATATTTGTGTAATTGGAATTTCCAGTACATGTCTATTAACAAAAAAAATATGACGATGTAATCTTATTACTTTTATATTGTTTGTATCAATATGCTGTCATATTTATGTGATATATGAGTTATTTAACACCCATGAAATTTCGCAGGAATCAGCAAAAGCTTATGTCCTGTGCTGTCTGGGTCGGTATAAATTCTGCACCGACCTGTGAATTTACATTCACTTTGTACTCCTTCAACTTGATGCAGATATACTCACAACAGTAGTGGTTTCTGAATGTTCAACAACTACTCAGAAACGAAGGTAAACAAACTTTTTTCTAAAGCTTTCGTCTGTTAATCACAAGCTTATAATGTTGGACTTTAAATATTTTATTTGGATTTTCTTCTACATACAGCTCCATTTCAGTTCACTTATAGTAGATATGACTCTGCGTTTTACTTGAGCAATATAATTGTAGCTACCAATCCTTCTTTTGGACTCAATTTCTTATTTATGTCCTGTGTTTCACAGCTATCCGTGGATGAGGCTAAGGATGTTATATCATTTGATACTTTGATGTTGGAGGTAATGATCTGGTCATATAATTCATACTGCTTTTTGTTTGTAGTCAGAAGTCCATTTAGTTTACAATTCTCGGTATTTTGTCTCACTTTAGGCTGAAGCTGATTTAAGATGTTATTTCCCCCCTGGATTTAGTAGCGTGAAAAACTATAACTATAATTATCATATCCCCATAGTTTTTGTATTAAGGTTAGATGTGAATGCACTTAACTGACATGGACAACTCTCAGCTCCATTTCAGTTCACTTTTGTTGATATTTGCTTCACATGGTTGTGACTTGTTTCCGCAGATTATACAAAATCTAGGGTTTATCCTTTTGTTTGTGACCTCAATACTGAAACATCAAATTGGTTATTATGCACATATTTGGGTTTAAGTCATAAAGCAGTACTCTGGTGATATTTTCGCAGCAGCTGAATCTACCTATGATTTGCAGAGGAAATTGGTTAGGCAAGCGGAGTCTTGTGATGCTGGTGGAGTTCATTCTTCTTATTCATTTATTAGTCTAGCTTTCTTTCCCTGTTTTTCAATGCCTCTTTCAGTTGACACAAACTAGGTCACCCATCCATTTATGAACCTCAACATAGAACATTGTATGTCAATCACAAACTGGTCTCCGTTTATGATACTTGTATATATTTGTATCTCCTATTCATACTTTAAGTTCACTTCAATTGAAGAATCTTTTTTTTTTATGATATAATAGAGTTTTGTATCTTCTATTGTGATTATCAACAATAGAGTTTTCTATGATGGCATTGAGTTTTCTGTGGGTATGTTGAATATGGGGACTGAGAAATTGCAGGGGGGGAAATGCCCCCCGCGGGGGGGGGGGGAATGAATTTTGACCAGGTCAATGAAGACTGGACCTTTTTCTTATGTTGCAAACAATTAGCAACGTCAGAGATCTGTTGGTAAATTAGAACCAAAACCAAAATATTAGAACCAGAACCAATAATATGTAGTTCCGGGTATGGGTATTACATTAATTAGCACAACAGCTTAGCAACGACAGAGATCAGTTGCGAATAAACAATTTAGCAACGGCAGTCTCCGTTGCGAATCCCCGTTGCTGATCGAGATTCGCAACGGAGCTTATGCCGTTGCAAAAAATTGCAACATGGTGTTTGCAACAGGGATCTGCCGTTTCGACCCCAGTCAGCAACAGCCAGAGTCCGTTGCTAATCCTTAAAAAAATGGTGTAGTAGTTTATTTTTAGTATTTCTTAATCATGTTCTAATTTAATAATTAGGGTTTAGATGAAACCCTTAATCTATTGCTAGTTTGATTCATGTTTATAATATTGTTCTTGTTGTTTTTAAACTGTTTAGGATAGATATAATCATAGTACTTCAATATTTTGCTCTCATAGTGTATGTCATGCATCCATTGTAGTTAGAACACCACTATGTTGATTGTGTTGCAACTCATGCTTAATTGTTTGTTATTGATCCTTAAATTAGTTGTGCTTTAACTAGATAGTTAATGCTTTGGAAAAATACCTTAGTTGCGATTGGAATATCAATCTTAGGAAAGGTTTAATTATCTAAGTGATCAAATTGGTCTGTGATTAGTTGTACTGTAAGAAGACAGCTAATACTAGGGATTAGTTAGTGACCTTAGTTAACATTAAACCCTTCAATTAAGATTACCCTGGATAGACGACAGACTAGTATCTTGACCGATGTCTATTACAAGGGACAAGGACATTATCAAGATTGAATTGACTTAGTGTAGGTTAATAGGTGGATTCAACTGCCCTAGTACCTTTATTTGCATTCTTAGTTAATCTCTGCAACCATCCTAGTCGTATTGACAAACCTCTGTTTTGATACCCCTAATTTAAATATTAGAACCTATACGTTTAACTACGCACCGTAACAACTCTCTGTGGGGTCGACCTGTATTTTCCATGTTACAATAGACGTTGTGCACTTGCAGTAATTGTATGTACCTTTCCCGACCTACCAAGTTTTTGGCGCCGCTGCCGGGGAGTTGGAAAACTGTCTAGCTAGATTGATAGGTTATGTTTGTACTTGTTTGTAGTTAGTGTTAGAGCATTGCTCTGTCGAACTCGCAAGTGTTGCTATCTCAAGCTTTTTGTCAAGTTTAGTTACCAAAAATATAAGTCTTGATTACTAGTCTACTTATAGCTAAATGTTGGACTAGGATAAAAAGTTTAGTTGAGCTCTAGACTCCACGGCGTTCATCATGCAAATACGAAGAAATACTCAAGGAACTGGTGGATCTTCAATGACAAAAAGGTATGTGGAGACTTGAACTTATCTATCACTCAAAAGTCAAGCTACTCTGTCTCCTATCTTGAGACAAAAGTCGTATTGCTATATAGACTTCGATTATACACATTTGCTATTTCGAGCCGAGTTTATCTCGCCTATCTATTTCTCAAAATATGTGTTGGTAAGCTTTCACTTTGGCCAAGTTCATCTTTACAAGGGGCAAAAGTCATGTTGATTATTTCAATATCTTGAAAACTGCTTTGATGAAAAATAATGTGTGAATAACCTCTATTAAAAATCCTCTAAGAATGTTTCAATGATTAAAATAAATAGTTTAGAACATGTAACCATCTTTGGATATAAGCATATAATGTGTTCATGCATTAGTGTATAAGTCCAAAACCGGGAACCAAATGTATGCATACTTGTGTGTGTACTAAATGGTTGATGGAGACTGGGTAAGTATGCGTACCCGTACGCATACTGGCGGAAGTTCACGTCCGTGAATTTCTGCTGAGTTTGGAAATCAAAACCAACTCAATCCGGTTAACTAAGTATGCGTACCCGTACGCATACTAGCGGAAAGTTCATGTCAGTGAATTTCTGCTGAGTTTGGAAACCAAAAGAAACTCAAATCCGGTTACTTAAGTACGCATACCCGTACGCATACTTAAGTGTGTTACTTTCTAAAATTGGTTAGTTCATGAACAAAAACATTTATATATTAAGGAATGCAATTTTCAACCGTGGCTATAATGTTCATGAATTGATTCAAGTGAATCAAAACCGATTTTGCTTCGATTGTGTCTTGTATACTTCTATAAGATCTAAGCAATTGAACAACTCTCGAACTAGTTCATTTAAGTCATTTGGACTAGTTATGGTGAAGATGAATAAGGTTGATATGAAAGTTCTCATATGGATAACCATTGGTTAACTACTGTTGAACCAACTAGGTGTACACGTTTAGGTACGGTTACTCAAACCTAAATGATGTATATTTCATTTGTGTATAACAAGCTAAGTTCGATCTAACGGTTGAAAGATATTAGCTTGAATCTAATCAGGTTTTCATCTAACGGTGAACATTGAATGCTTTGTTACCAAGGTAACTTAGATTGCAAACCCTGATTTGGAGACTATATAAAAGAGAACTCTAGCAACTGGGAAACCTTATCCCCATACCTCCTGTGTGATACTAGTTGTATAAGCTAGATTCGATTCTCCTTTAACCTTAGGTTTCTACCGAGACCCTGTAGGTTAACGCCTTAAAGACTTCATTGTGATTGTGAATCCAGACCCAACTATTTTCTCTGTAGTTGTGTGATCTGATCTTGTTGTTTCTATCATGATTGAGTGCAATCGGAAGATTGGCTTGAGATTAATTTCTCCGATAGGCAAGATAGAAGAGTAGTCACAAACATCTTCGTCTCATCGTTTGTGATTCCGCAATATCTTGTTTCGCTAGTCGATTAAGATTATTGTGAGGTGATTGATAATTCTAGGCTGTTCTTCGAGAATATAAGTCCGGGTTATCGATTGGTTCCTGTTCACCTTGATTTATCAAAAGACGGAACAAAACTCGTAGGTATTTTTGTGGGAGACAGATTTATCTATTACTGTAGACTTTTCTGTGTGATACAGATTTGTTTATTAAAGTCTTCGACTTTGGGTCGTAGCAACTCTTAGTTGTGGGTGAGATCGGCTAAGGGAATCAAGTGCGTAGTATCCTGCTGGGATCAGAGACGTAAGGAGCGTAACTGTACCTTGAATCAATGTGAGATTAATTGGGGTTCAACTACAGTCCATACCGAAGTTAGTTTGTAGTAGGCTAGTGTCTGTAGCGGCTTAATACAGTATGGTGTTCAATCTGGACTAGGTCCCATGGTTTTCTGCATTTGCGGTTTCCTCGTTAAAAAAACTTATGGTGTCTGTGTTATTTTTTTTCCGCATTATATTTTGTTATATAATTGAAATATCACAGGTTATGCGTTTGAATCTATCAATTGGTAAATCCAACCTTTGGTTGTTGATTGAAATTGATTGATCCTTGAACATTGGTCTTTGGTACCGTTCAAGTTTATTTCTCTTGTATTCAATCAGACTCGCAGATTTCTATTTGTTTGAGTAGGGATTGAATCGAGAAATTGAGATATAACTATTTGATATACTTTTTATTAAGATTGAGTCTGACTGTCTAGTTGATTCTCTTAAAAGTATATTAGAGTTAGTCCATACAGATTGCTAAGCGAAATATTGGGTGAGTTTGTTAGACCCCCGTTTTTTCAATTGGTATCAGAGCAGGCGAACACATTAAAGACCTTATAAGTTTGTGTTTGTAAGCCATCTGACTTCATGGACAGAAGTTTTTTCTCTATAAACGTACCACCAGTCTTCGATGGATCAAATTTATTATGGATATGCAACCATACCTAAAGATATTGGTGCATATGACACTGCTGAGATACTTGCTGCAAAGCAAAATTCCGACGGTTTGAATGCCATCATACATTCCATTACCCCAGATCTTCAGCACCATGTGACTACGTGCACTCGTTCTAAAGATGCTTGGGATATCTTAGAAACCGTATTTGAAGGGAATACCAGTGAAAAGGAAGCCAGGCTTCAAAACCTAAATTTCGATTGGGAAAACCTTTTTATGGAAGATAAAGATTAATTTGATGAGTTTAATCACAAAGTTTCTGAAATTGTTAATGCATCCTTCGCATTGGGTAAGACTATTCCTTAAAAGGACATTGTGATGAAAATTCTCAGATCGCTGCCATTTAGATACGATTCAAAGAAGCATGCCATCGTTGAAGGAAATAACCTTGATGCTCTCTCCAGAAATACGTTGGTTGGGAAGCTAAATATCTTTGATCATGAGCACACATCCAAAACCGGAAAGGATGTTGCCTTTAAAGCACTAAAGAACACTAAATTACTTGATAAAAGTAAAAGTGCTTGCGTCTCTGAGGATGATCTTTCTGAGGTTGATTCATCAGATGAAGATCTTGACAAGTCAGTCTCGTTGATCACAAGATAGTTTAGAGATCTTCTATTGAAGAGAAGTAAATGGTTCTCTAGAGACAAACCCAGATCGTCAGTTAAACCTCACAATCGCATTCCTCCTAAAAACAGGGATGCTGATGAGGATGATGATGAGGATATGCCACAGTGCTTTAAGTGTAAAGGTTTTGGTCATTTTGCAAATGAGTGTGCAAATCGAAAGAAATACATTGGAAACAAAGGTCTTGCTGCAACTCTTGATGAAATGTCTGACAACTATGATTCTAATGAAGACGAAAAGTCAAGTGTTGCACTTCTTTATGAAAATATTGATTTTGATAATTGTAGCTATACATACATCAATCTTGATATTCTTTCAGAAGAGAACTCAACCAATCTGTAAGAAAAAACTTACCTTTCCGTTGAAAACTCTCTGTCTAATTTTTTAGGCTCTACTATGTGTCTAGCATCTTGCACATCCCGGGTACCTGAATCATATTCCAAGTTGACATGCTCATATTGTTCACTCAAGGGACATGAACTGTCAAAGTGTTTCAAGTATAAACACAAACTGAGACATGCCAAGAAACTTCATCGAAGAGAAAATCGATTAGCAAACAAGCTCAAACTTGTTCAAAAAACCGCAGAGGTATATAAGATTTTATCTTCGTCAAAGAAGTTAGTTTCCAAGGATTTGTCAAGACCAGTAGATAAAAGAGTATGGTCTAAACATTTTGATAGACATGGTTCAATGAATTCCGTTCAAAGAGGTCATGGTGGACAGATTGTTGTTCACCGCAGCACAACTTGATTGTGTTGTTTAGTGCGTCTTGTCTCATGTGCCTGATAAAAAGAGACAAGATTGTGCACACCTCAGGTTTTAGGAAAAGAATGCTTTTGTTTTCTCTCTTTTCTTAGCTTTGTTGTGTTTTAAAAGTCTGGAATTCATGCCGCTTTTCATATCTAATTGATATTGGGAAGGACTTTCCTGTTTAATCAATAAAAGAGGGTTAAAATTGACAATTCTGCCTTTTATAGGGTATGAGTTGTGCGTACGTGAATCCTTTAAGTGTATAAAGGTTCCGTAACCCTACATTCCTTTTTCAATCCCTGAAACTCTTTTTATCTTAAGACTGCTTGTTGAGACTTAAGTTGTGATTTCCTCTCATAAACCCGTACGCATATGGATACTCCAAGCATCATGTCTTCTGATGGAAAAGATGTTAATATGATTGTAAATTTATCAAATCATGAAGGAAAAAGAAAGATCTCCGTTACCTCCAACTTTGAAAAGAAAAATAAGGAATGTGAGGAAGCCAAGAGCTGTTCCTTCAAATTCTCAGAAGTTTTCTGATGTTCTTGAAGAGTTGAAGGAAACAAGGAAGGAGATTCAACAAATAAAGGCTTTTGTTATGAGAACTCTTGAAATTCATAAGGCCCTGGTTCGACATCATCAACCTAGAAGGTTTGTTGGAATTGACTCCTATATTCACGAACCGTATGTTCCAATGGTTGTTGACGACAATGAGTTCGGGGACGATAAAGAATTTT
The DNA here is from genome assembly GCA_023531105.1 of Papaver atlanticum. Classification (NCBI taxonomy): domain Eukaryota; kingdom Viridiplantae; phylum Streptophyta; class Magnoliopsida; order Ranunculales; family Papaveraceae; genus Papaver; species Papaver atlanticum. The sequence goes on from JAJJMB010016062.1 coordinate 308,114, forward strand.
TTAGAGATCTCAATGTCTAAGAAAGCTTCTTATGAGAATTTTATTCTTGTGTTTTTAAGAAGAATAACTAGAGTTTGGAATAGCCTTTATTATGATTACACATAGCTATGTCCAATGTTTTCATCTTCAATGTTTTTAGATTTATTTATTTAAATTCTAAAGTTTATTTGGAAGATGATTTTGCAGTATTAATATTTATGGTTTTATATATTGCAATTTGTTATGGGATATGTGTGTTTGCGTCCGTGAACTATGATTGTCCCATACATGGTCAAAAGTTAAGTCTTTCGTACATCGATATGAAAGTATTGATAAAAGAATGAATGAACTTTTGACAAAAACAAAAGACAATCCTTTTATGTCATTGTGCAAATATTGATGGAAGAAAGGATGAGCTTTTGTTTACAAAGATTAAGTCTATTATATGTCATTGTGCAAATAGTGACAAAAGATAGAATGAATCTTTGTTTGTTCCACAGTATTGATCTTCCCTAATCCATATTTTATGTATATACTGTGCGGCTCCGTAAGTTTTCTTATGTTGAGCATTTTCCAATTATATTAATCATGGGTTCTCTTGTGGTTAATTTACTTGAGTATTCCGGTTGAATTAATCATGGGTTCACTTGTGGTTAATTCAATTGAGTATTTTGGATACAAATTCATATTCTTATGTGATTTGTTGTTGTCCAAAGAAATCCTTCTTTTCTTGTGAAAGTAAGGTCACTCTTGTTGTTCTTTCGGGAATGACATTATATAGGGAGAGTTCTTAATTGAACTTGTGCTTAATTGCCAAATCTTTGTGGGGAGTGCGGCTGTGGAATATTATAGGGGTTATCTTGTATCTTTATAAACTCCTTGATGAATGCATTTAGTTTCGGCTATATGAATGCATCTAAAAAGTTGATATGTGCTTTCTTTTGGTCATGAAATGTCTCTATGGAAATTTCATTAGGATCCCACTAGTTTTCGTACCTTTGCAAATTTTATTGGCAAAAAGGGGGAGAATTAATGTGTAGTTCACACTACAAATACACATGGTTTTAGGATCATTATGTAAGGGGAAGTGGTTTTCATGTGAGATGAAGTATTGACTAAGGGGGGGTCATACATATCACCATAGTATTGTTGTCAAAGTTGTGATACAATTGAACTTTGATGCTGTGTAATAATACTATGACACTATGTAACAATGATTGAGAGCTTTTGTTTTCTCATTGTTATGGCTACGGATCTTCAACAACGGTGATGCTGATTTGAATATCTTTTGAATCATTGGAGTACTTGGAAGTGACGAAGATTTCGAGTAAAGTTGAAGAACCAAGGAGATCATTCATGTGGAAGAGAAGCTGTAAATTTTATTTATTTTGTATTCCATATGTATTGATAGTTTTGTCACTAAAATTGACAAAAAGGGAGATTGTTATAGCATTGCTCTGTCGAACTCGCAAGCGTTGCTATCTCAAGCTTGTTGTCAAGTTGAGTTGCCAAAACTATAAGTCTTGATTTCTAGTCTACTTATAGCTAAGTCTCGGACTAGGATAGAAAGTGTAGTTGAGTTCTAGAATCCATGACGTTCATCATGCAAAGACGAAGAACTACTCAAGGAACTGGTGGATCTTCATCGACAAAAAGGTATGTGGAGACTTGAACTTATCTATCACTCAAAAGTCTATCTACTCTATCTCCTATCTTGAGACAAAACCCGTATTGTTATATAGACTTCGATTATACACATTTGCTATTTCGAGTTGAGTTTATCTCGCCTATCTATTTCTCAAAATATGTGTTGGTAAGCTTTCTCTTTGGCCAAGTTCATCTTTACAAGTGACGAAAGTCATGTTGATTATTTCAATATCTTGAAAATTGCTTTGATGAAAAATAGTTTGTGAATAACCTCTATTTAACATCCTCTAAGAATGTTTCAATGATTGAAATAAAGATTTTAGAAAATGTAACCATCTTTGGATATAAGCATATAATGTGTTCGCGCATTAGTGTATAAGTCCAAAACCGGGAACCAAATGTATGCATACTTGTGTGTGTACTAAATGGTTGATAGAGACTGGGTAAGTATGCGTACCCGTACGCATACTGGCGGAAGTTCACATCCGTGAATTTCTGCTGAGTTTGGAAATCAAAACCAACTCAATCCGGTTACCTAAGTATGCGTACCCATACGCATACTGGCGGAAAGATGACGTCCGTGAATTTCTGCTGAGTTTGGAAACAAAAACAAACTCAAATCCGGTTAGTTAAGTATGCATACCCGTACGCATACTTAAGTGTGTTACTTTCTAAAATTTATTTTTTCATGAACTAAAACATGTATATATATTAAGGAATGCAATTTGTAAACCGTGGCTATAATGTTCATGAATCGATTCGAGTGAATCAAAATCGATTTTGCTTCGATTATGTCTTGTATACTTCTATAAGATCTAAGCAATTGAACAACTCTCGAACTAGTTCATTTGAGTCATTTGGACTAGTTATGGTGAAGATGAATAAGGTTGATATGAAAGTGCTCATGTGGCTAACCATTGGTTAACTACTGTTGAACCAACTAGGTGTACACGTTTAGGTACGGAAACCTAAATGGAGTATATTTCATTTGTGTATAACAAGCTAAGTTCGATCTAACGGTTGAAAGATATTATCTTGAATCTAATCAGGTTTTCATCTAACGGTGAACATTGAATGCTTTGTTACCAAGGTAACTTAGATTGCAAACCCTGATTTGGAGACTATATAAAGGAGAACTCTAGCAACTGGGAAACCTAATCCCCACACCTCCTGTGTGATACTAGTTGTATAAGCTAGAGTCGATTCTCCTTTAACCTTAAGTTTCTACCGAGGCCCTGTAGGTTAACGACTTAAAGACTTCATTGGGATTGTAAAGCCAGACAAAACTATTTTCTCTGTAGTTGCGTGATCTGATCTTGTTGTTTCTATCGTGATTGAGTGCAATCGTAAGATTGGCTTGAGATTAATTTCTCCGATAGGCAAGATAGAAAAGTAGTCACAAACATCTTCGTCTCATCGTTTGTGATTCCGCAATATCTTGTTTCGTTAGTCGATTAAGATTATTGTGAGGTGATTGATAATTCTAGACTGTTCTTCGGGAATATAAGTCCGGGTTATCGATTGGTTCCTGTTCACCTTGATTAATCAAAAGACGGAACAAAACTCGTAGGTATTTTTGTGGGAGACAGATTTATCTATTACTGTAGACTTTTCTGTGTGATACAGATTTGTTTATTAAAGTCTTCAACTTTTGGTCGTAGCAACTCTTAGTTGTGGGTGAGATCATCTAAGGGAATCAAGTGCGTAGTATCCTGCTGGGATCAGAGATGTAAGGTGCGCAACTGTACCTTGAATCAGTGTGAGATTGATTGGGGTTCAACTACAGTCCAGACCGAAGTTAGTTTGTAGTAGGCTAGTGTCTGTAGCGGCTTAATACAGTATGGTGTTCAATCTGGACTAGGTCCCGGGGTTTTTCTGCATTTGCGGTTTCCTCGTTAACAAAACTTTTGGTGTCTGTGTTATTTTTTTTCCACATTATATTTTGTTATATAATTGAAATATCACAGGTTGTGCGTTTGAATCGATCAATTGGTAAATCCAACCTTTGGTTGTTGATTGAAATTTATTGATCCTTGAACATTGGTTTTTTGTACCGTTCAAGTTTATTTCTCTTGTATTCAATTAGACTCGCAGATTTCTATCTGTTTGAGTAGGGATTGAATCAAGAAATTGAGATATAACTCTTTGATATACTTTTTATTAAGATTGAGTCTGACTGTCTAGTTGATTCTCTTAGAGGTATATTGGAGTTAGTCCATACAGATTGCTAAGCGAAATATTGGGTGAGGTTGTTAGACCCCCGCTTTTTCAGTTAGGACTTGTAAATAATGCATATTTTTGTTAGATTTACTTAGTTATTTTTATTTGCATTCTATTCATTTTGTTAACATTTACATCTGTAGGTCTTTAATCTTTCTGAATTTGTTTTGTGTCTTGTTTGTACATAGCACTTTATTTAGATGTCGATTTCCTTTTTATTTTTCTGTGTCCCATGGTATGTAGCATAGCACTTTATTTAGGTGTTGATTTCCTCTCTTTTTTCTGTGTCCCGTGGTATGTAGCTTTTGGATTTTTCCATAGATTTTTGGTTTTCGGATTTGGTGCTTACTGTGGATATTGCTAGTTGATTATAGTTAGAATCTATATATATATATCTTTGTTTTTACATATTAAAAAAAAATGTAAGTCTGTTAATACTGATTTGCCTTTCTAGTTTAGATTGTAATCTTGCTCACATTTTGTATTTCCAATGTTCTTAGCTTAGCTTAGTCCATTTTCGACCTGTAGCTTTCATTCATTTTGTCTTTTCTCTACATCATTGCATCTTGTCATTTTATTTCAAACTTCGTCTGTAGAGTAAGTTAGTGGCAGTTCATTGTACATATATGCCGCATGAGAGTTAATGATTAGTTTCACTTTTAGACCATAATGCATCCATCTTTTGTAGCATATGTTTCATATTTAGTTAGTATTGAGTTGTCTTCCATTCTCTGCAGTATAGAATATATCACTGTTGGGTGTATTAGAATATGGTTTAGTGCTCTTATAGTGCTTGTCTTTTGTAATTGTTTTCATTTTAGTTACATTGCTGTAAGTAGGTGCTGCATTAATCCGGTATATATTTAGGTTCTCATTAGATTTTCTTTTGGGTCGTACCATAGGTAGATCAGTAAGTGTCTTGTGCATTTGTAGGATCTGGCTAGATTCTGTCCAGTAGCTTTTGGACGTGGAATTTCACTTAGACTTTTAGGATTTCCTATTACTTGATATGTAGTGCTGGTATTGTTTTACTTATACGCCATAGGCTATTTCAGTTTTGTAGTGTACCTTTTGTAATATTAGTTAGTCGGTTGCATGATAATTAGTTGTTTGAAAACTTGTAAGTCTGTTAATAATCCAATCTTAGTTCAAAGTCATTGTCTCCCAGTAATATATCATCTCGTGTTCTGTTGGTCTTAGCAGGTTTAGTTGTTTTTACTATATTACTCTTTATACACTGTACTGGGTACTGATTTCTTTCTTGAGCTTACCAGGAGCTCATAAAACTGATGTACAAGCCGGAAAAAAAAAAAAGTCAGGTTAGTGGTGCCTACTCTTGGTTATACAACAAAGGTACGGTTCTCTAAACAACAACTGGAATGATATGTTTGTCTGCATGTGATCATTGGCCTGTAAAGTAATATGTTTGTGGATGCGTGTTAAAATATGTTGACATCTCTTTGCCTTGATTGATTGTCATTGTCATCATCATTTAACATACAATTCTTTGAGTTGGGCATTAATATCGAAGAATTTGATTAACATGTCCCTTAGGCTATGTTAGTGGTATCGTGACTGAACTGATTGCTTGCATAGGATTTATTCAGAGTGTCTACTTGAGATACCATTTTAAGTTGTTGAGTCACTTGCCCAAGTTGAGACAATGGGTGAAGCTATGAATTTTTCCCGTACTCTCCAAGAGTACATGTATCCCAAAAGAACAAGTCTGTCATCATGTATTGTCTTACCCCAGAGTGATAATCTTTTTGAAATAAATGCGAGCATGATACAAATACTTCCGATATATCGAGGGGTTGTGAAAAGACGAGGGTACCCAAATATACCACAATCTTAAACTTTTCCACTTATAAGTCCTCTTACCGAAAGTGATTGTCTATGGACTGAGTCGAGACAATACAACGAATCGGTATTCACACTTTGTGTGATCGTCTATGGATACGAGATCGAGAAAATACAACAATCAAAGTGTGATTACTTGATAATAGGTTCGGACTTAACCAAACTCTATAGGATAACTATCAAGTAATACGGAGTTAACGTTTGTGTAATTTACTTTAAATTATAATAACAACAATTATAATTGCGGAAAACAAAAGTAAATGACACAGCAAGATTTTGTTAATAAGGAAACCGCAAATGCAGAAAAACCCCGGGACCTAGTCCAGAATTGAATACTCTCAGAATTAAGCCGCTATACAAAATCACACAAACTTCGTATAGTTGAGACCAAATAACCAAACCTATAGTTCACCTAGTTTCTTCAGTATCCCTGCGCTTCCGACATTCAATAAGTGCACGCACTGGAAGAATTCCTTTGGTTCGTATTCCAAACAGTAAAGGAACAACAAATCTGTTCGGTAACAACTCTATTCAATCTTAGTGAAATGAGTTAGACAAAGGCTCTTATGTTTAATCTAATAAACTCCTTTGTCGGGTTTAGATCTATCTATCCAAAAACTACCAAAGTAACAGAGTTTAGATTTTGCAATCAATAATAGGATCTACCAAGATACTAAATACTGATGCCGATCTACGCAACTAATCAATCAAGTCTATCAAGATAAACCGATTATCGTTGGATCCCAGCCGATCAAGTTTTGTGCACACCAAAGATTATGAAACCAATAAGAAATCTTCTTTGTCTTCAAATCTTCTTAAATCTTCAATAAACACCTGCACACCCAACTTGAATCTCTTGTGATCAATCATGCACAGAACAGAGTCTGTTAATAATGGATTATCACAAGACGTCTTTAGATCTACAAACAGTTCTAAAGATCCCGTTTGACACTTCGATCTAGTTTGAGTGAATCTTATATCAGAAGAGAATATTCTCAAGAATAAACAAACTAGGTGCAATCAAAGTTCAACAACCGTTAGTCAATCAAATCAAATTGAAAACTAATAATACTGCAATTATCTAGTTTCCCACCAACGGTACTCGTAGAGCTTCTTGATCCCATAGAAGTATTTAAACAATCGGTCGTAAGAGATTTCGCCTAATTAGGGTACTTTCCTCTCCGAATAGAGGGCTCCACCAGTAACAACACAATAAGGTAGTTTTGCTAGCTCTTAGGATAGTTTGCTCGAAATGCAAACTTTGGTATTTAGACCAAGGAAGTTTGGACACCAAGGAATTTCCAAACCGAAATATTCTTAAGATATGCAATATTTCCAAAATCGTTTTCATAATTCCTGGAAATGCTCTGTCCAAAATTAACCGAAATCCTACTAGAAAATCTCCAATTAGTAAATGCACATTACCAATTTATTTTTTCCAGATATATGCATTTTAATTGCTGTTAATTAAAAGCATATAAAATTAACAACCTTAATTAAAAGATTCTCAACTTATTTCGGTCTGGGATCTCCTTGAGTTATTAAGGAATATCTTTGAACAATAAAAGATAAGAGTTACTGAACATGTTCAAAGTATGTCGACATCTTATTTATTTGTAAATCCTTTTTCATATTTACAATCTTGGAACCTATTATACCACACTTCCAAACAAGTTTAGAACCGGTTCTTCTGATTTCCAAGAACTATGTGATTGATTAAAATATCAAACACTAATCATGGGTTTATGGTTCTACCAAACACAAGGATCGGTTCTACCTTAATATGGTTACTGGGACCGGTTACATCAGTTACTAGGATCGGTTACATCAATTACCAGGACCGGTTACCATATTTTGATGCGTATTACTTGTGATCGGTCACACAATTTACCAGGATCGGTTACACCAATTTCCAGGACCGGTTACACCAATTTCCAGGACCGGTTACACCAATTACAAGGATCGATTACACTCTTTTGTGATCGGTCACACCAATTACTAGGATCGGTTACACCAATTACAAATATCGATCATACCATCTTAGGTGATTACTTAGGATCGGTTGCACTAATAAAAGTCATACCTATACATAAGTCAGGCATTGTGACTAGTTTTACCAAGATACATAACAAGTTATGATCGGTTTTTCTAACTCACACATATTGGTAATCCAAAGATATGCAATGAATAACAATACCAAAAACCTAGCGATTTCCCTTTCGATTCATAAAACAAGTTCATGAATGTACTTCCTTTAAACGAATGTAAACATTGTTTCCTGGGATGAAATCTTCACCCATACACATACACATAATCACAATAGCATTCATACGATTATGTCGATGTCTTATATACGAAGTTCAAAAGATAAGCGTTATACTTCGTATTCTAATTCCTTAACACTATGTCTACTATAGTATAATCCTTTACAGCTTCGCAGTTATGTTTTCAATATAGCACGACTTTAAAGATACGTTAGGAATGAAATAGTTCAAGTCACAATATTACTAACCTCAAGAGGTTGGATGATGTCGTCGATGTAGCTTGTTACTTCTTCACATTCTTCAAGTCTTCGAGTAATACTTGTATGTCTCATAATCCTAATTTTTTTAGCCTAACCTATACGAAGTTGTCTCTAGTACATAATCAAGCGACTCTTTAATTGAGTTTTGATTCACTAAAATATGAAAACCAAACTTGACATACTAACGCTTGGTGGGTTCAACCGAGCTATGCTCTAAAAATCTCCCCCTTTGTCAATTTTAGTGACAAAACTCTTACAATCATATGGATAAACAAATTACAAAAATTCATTATACATACGCTTGATTCCAAGTTTCAATAGCAAAATATCCTGCATATATTCAATCCATAAATGCCGCTGTTGACATTTAAATAACAAAGCTAATACTCCCCCTAAAGGTAAGATATGTAGATTTTCAATCCGCACATGTTTGTTATTTCCCATTTGTAATCCAAATAACTACAATCAACATATAATATGTTTCTCCCCCTTAGTCAATGCTTTACTCTTTCGTTAGATATAACGTTTAACCACAATTGTCCTTTCCTTAGTGATTACAAATCACTTGTTTACTCCATATATTTCTCCCCCTTTTTGTCACAAAATGACAAAGGTCTGAGCAAATACCAAAACCGAAAGGATCTTACAAATCTAAAAGAATAGTACAACCTATAAGAGTTAAGCACGAAGGTTTCACATACCATTTTAGACAACCAATATCAAAACCAAAACTACAAGTAATTTGGTTTTAATATGTTATCAAAGAAACAATTGCCCGAAGCAATTTTCCCCAATAGTTTAACAAATTAACTAAGAAACTTAGTTCCCTTGCTAAACCGATTGCACAAATACAATCGTTTATTTCGATAAGACCAAAAATAAAGATCAGAATTAACTTTATTTTTCTCATCAGGCTCTAATTATTCAGATAATAACTTAGACCTTTCACTTTATACAAGACAAATACTAGGTTAGTTAACTAATATTTCTTGTCAAGGAATTCGATTAGACTTGAATAACAGAATCCTTTACTTTTGATAAGTCTAACTAAGATCAGAATTAACTTATTTCTCTTATCCGGAATCGAATTTGACTAAACAAATGGTCCCGTATTTTGTTAAGTCATAAACAATACATACAAACCAAATAAATTGACTTGCACAATTATTTCTCTTAACCGGAAGCAATTGAAATAAACATAGACATTAAAGCACCGCAATTGCACCAAAATTTCATTAAGTCTAAAACAATCGATACGAAACAATAAAGAAAGATATCAAACCAGTTTTTCTTAATCGGAAACAATTGAATCACACACACACATACATCCATACACACATAATGGAATAAACATCAATTGTACCGAATTTTGTTAAGCAAAAGCAAAATATATGCAATAAACTCAAGCTTTTCTTAAACAGGAAAACAATTAACTAACAAATTCATTACCTCAAATTTCGCATCCTCTTCTCCCCAGAAAGATATATCATTAAGCGCAAGTTCAAGTTAGAACTCTCCCCCATTGTGTTGTCATCCTCTCGCAGAACAACAACAAAAGCAACCTTTACCAGAGAAAGGGTGAATCGGTTTTAACTAATGCGTGCCAATAGTAAAAGTTGAAAACCTCGAAACACATATGCTTTTATGTTAAACATAACGATTCAACATATTATGACTTTTTCACATATGAGTTTCAATCGGAACACCTTATGATCATTTGATAAAGCCTACCAACATGGGCTAGAACTTAATCCCGCTAAATCAAAAAGACACACAAACCATAAGGGTTCACACATCATATGAGATCGAATATTAAGGTTAAGAAAACCGAAATCAAACATCCCATACACACACAAAGTGATTTTTGATGGTACTAAGACATAAATAGCATTGAAATACTGAAAACATCATTCTATTACACAAAGGTTCAGAACACAATATTAAAGTTTTACAATACTTAAAATAAAAGGTTCAACAACTAACAAAGTTCAAGGATAACATAAATAGTTTTTTTAAGACAAGATAGTCTAGGGGATTGAACTAGAGTCACTTAGACCAAAATCATCTTCAGATTCTATGTCCTTGTAATCTTGAGCAATCAAGGTGAGTTCTGCAGCAAGTTCCGGATACTTGAGAGATGCATGACTAACTTGGCGCTCCAGACAATCATTCCTCCTACAGAGCCTTCGATAGAAGGTTTCAAGATCATAGTCTTGTATAGGAGTACTAGGAGCAGCACTTGTGGTTGTTCTAGCATGACTTTGTCCTCTCATTCTATTGATAATAGAATGATTGTGAGGCTTTGGTACAAGTTCTCGAGAATCATTGGCACCAATTTCAAAAACACTGCAAATTCTTGTGATGAGACATGGAAACCCCGTGCTTTTGCCACTACTCCATATTCTTATTATTTTCTTGATAATAAAACCACAAAAATCGAAGTTAGGAGTACAGATTACCATATGATAAATTAGTTCAGCCACATCTCGACTCCACATTACCTTGTGCGTATTGCTAGGTGCCAGGTTGGGAACAACAATTTTTCCATAGAACTTGAGATGCTTTGGAATATTATTGACACAGAGACTGTTTCCACTCCAGGTATTTCCACCAAGAACTTCTGCAATTTGTTCTTTGTTGAAGTCACTACTCTGAGGTAGAAATGTATTTCCAGGACTGCAACCCAGAAGGTAGACAATAACACTTCTATTCACCTCAAAGCATTGTCTCCGAATCATGGTGAAGAATTTAAATATCTTAGCATCCATATCATACATGTTGCCATAAAATTATGCAACGAGACTGGGTGACCCAATATAGTTTCCAGTGTGAATATCACCCCAGTCATTCCTGCTATGATACAGACTCACATATTCCGGAAGATCAACATGCACAAACTTCTTCTCAACAATAATCCTTTTATCATGCATTGAAACATACTTGTTTAACCATTCTTGATTAACAAAGTAAAGTTATGAGTTAATATCGAAAATCATTGTTGAGAGAATATCAACGGTTTCGTCAGAGAAAGTGAAATTTTGAGTATCCTTCTATAGTTTTCATTTGAACCTTCTCCTCTAGCAAAATTTCTATTATGCATGTTGCTAGGTTTGTTATAGGAATTTGTAAATTTGAACAGATCAAGAAGAAACTTACAATCGAAATTCCCTGTTGATGTTCGAACTTTCCTTTTTGAAGTATAGTTGAAAAAGATCGCAAGTACCCTTTGAGAGTTGAAAGATGAGACACAAAAATCTTGTTTCGAATTCAGGTGAGAATCAAAAAATTTGATTTTTTATTTTGAATCAAACTGCTCTCTCTTATTCGGTTTGTACGGAGAAGAGATAATGAAAAGAAAGTTTTCTTTCCTCGTTGATATCATCGAACTATGTGTCGGTTTATATTCGGTTTTATATGGATCGGTTCTAGAGTTTGACCATGGATCCAAAAACCTTTCCTTAAGTGGGCTAACCTGTTTAAGTCCGAAAGGTCTTATGGGCTTGGAAAATATTGAACTTCCAAAGAGAATTCTTTGTAATTCATCATTGTTAGCCATTTGTTTCTCTTTAGAAGAAATATCTATATATGATGTGTTGATACAAATATTTGACTTGATTTTAATAGAGCTTGGACATAAATCCATGTTCATATTATCAAGAGAAAAATTCATGCAGTAGTCATGTAGATATTGACTTCTTTCATACATTGGTTCTTTAGAGGCTTGTTTTATAGACTCCAGTTCCAAAAGAAAAGTATCTACTTCATCTTGTAATTGCTGACTATCACTGAGAATTTTACATGTTTTTTTTGAAAGACTCATCTTCCCTTAACTCGTAGAGTTCGAGTTCTACAGACAGATCACTGATTTGTTTTTCAATTTCAGCGAACTCAATGAGTTTTCGTCTCATTTTGTCTTTTGGATCTTCAGTGAGTCTAAGATACAATTGGCATTCTTCTACAGACCAAACTTCTTTGGAACGTAGCGATTCGACAATATCATTGTTTGAAATTTCTTCAATCAATTTCGAGTCATCTAATCTTGACATTACGTTAACTGAAATCGATTCATGTGAACTCGAGTTCATTTCTTATAGGTTGGATCACACCAAACACAGATTGTTGGGTATTTTCGTGTTTGCCTGCTCTGATACCAATTGAAAAGACGAGGGTACCAAAATATACCACAATCTTAAACTTTTCCACATATAAGTTCTCTTACCGAAAGTGATTTTCTATGGACTGAGTCGAGACAATACAACGAATCGGTATTCACACTTTGTGTGATCGTCTATGGATACGAGATCGAGACAATACAACAATCAAAGTGTGATTACTTGATAATAGGTTCGGACTTAACCAAACTCTAAAGGATCACTATCAAGTAATATGGAGTTAACGTTCGTGTAATTTACTTTAAATTATAATAACAACAATTATAATTGTGGAAAACAAAAGTAAAAGACATAGCAAGATTTTGTTAACGAGGAAACCGCAAATGCATAAAAAACCCAGGACCTAGTCCAGCATTGAATACTCTAAGAATTAATCCGCTATACAAAATCACACCAACTTCGTATAGTTGAGACCAAGCAACTAAACCTATAGTTCACCTAGTTTCTTCAGTATACCTGCGCTTCCGACATTCAATAAGTGCACGCACTGGAACAATTCCTTTGGATCGTATTCCAAACAGTAAAGGAATAACAAATTTGTTCGGTAACAACTCTATTCAATCTCAGTGATATGAGTTAGACAAAGGCTCTTCTGTTTAATCCAATAAACTCCTTTGTCAGGTTTAGATCTATCTATCCAACAACTACCAAAGTAGTAGAGTTTAGATTTTGCAATCAATAATATGATTTTTTTAAGATACTAAATATTGATGCCGATCTACGCAACTAATAAATCAAGTCTATCAAGATAAACCGATTATAGTTGGATCCCAGCCGAACAAGTTTAGTGCACACCAAAGATTATGAAACCAATAAGAAATCTTCTTTTTCTTCAAATCTTCTTAAATCTTCAATAAACACCTGCACACCATAACTCAAATCTCTTGTGATCAATCACGCACAGAACGGAGTCTTTTAACAATGGATTATCACAAGACGTCTTTAGATCTACAAACAGTTCTAAAGATCTCGTCGACACTTTGATCTAGTTTGAGTGGATCTTATATCAGAAGAGAAGATTCTCAAGAATAAACAAACTAGGTGCAATCAAAGTTCAACAACCGTTAGTCAATCAAATCAAATCGAAAACTAATAATACTGCAATTATCTAGTTTCCCACCAACGGTACTCGTAGAGCTTCTTCATCCCACAGAAGTCTTTAAACGAGAGGTCATAAGAGATTTCGCCTAATTAGGGTACTTTCCTCTCCGAATAGACGACTCCACCAGTAACAACACAACAAGGTAGTTTTGCTGGTTCTTAGGATAGTTTGCTCGAAAGGCAAACTTGGGTATTTATAGACCAAGGAAGTTTGGACACCAAGGAATTTCCAAAACCGAAATATTCTTAAGATATGCAATATTTCCAAAATCGGTTTTCATAATTCCTGGAAATGCTCTGTCCAAAATTAACCAAAATCCTACTAGAAAATCTTCAATTAGTAAATGCACATTACAAATTTTTATTTTCCAGAGATATGCATTTAAATTCCTGGTAATTAAAAGCATATAAAATTAACAACCTTAATTAAAAGATTCTCAACTTATTTCGGTCCGGAACTCCTTGAGTTATTAAGGAATATCTTTGAACAATAAAAGATAAGAGTTACTGAACATGTTCAAAGTATGTCGACATCTTATTTATTTTTAAATCCTTTTTCATATTTACAATCTTGGAACCGATTATACCACACTTCCAAACAAGTTTAGAACCGGTTCATCTTATTTCCAAGAACTATGTGATTGATTAAAATATCAAACACTAATCATGGGTTTATGGTTCTACCAAACACAAGGATCGGTTCTACCTTAATATGGTTACTGGGATAGGTTACATAAGTTACCAGGATCGGTTACATCAATTACCAGGACCGGTTACCATATTTTCATGGGTATTACTTGTAATCGGTCACACCAGTTACCAAGATCAGTTACACCAATTGCCAGGACCGGTTACACCAACTACAAGGATCGATTACAATCTTTTGTGATCGGTCACACCAATTACTAAGATCGGTTACACCAATTACAAATATTGATCATACCATCTTAGGTGATTACTTAGGATCGGTTGCACTAATAAAAGTCATACCTATACATAAGTCAGGCATTGTGACTAGTTTTACCAAGATACATAACAAGTTATGATCGGTTTTTCTAACTCACACATATTGGTAATCCAAAGATATGCAATGAATAACAATACCAATAAGCCTAGCGATTTACCTTTCGATTCATAAAACAAGTTCATGAATGTACTTCCTTTAAACGAATGTAAACATTGTTTCCTAAGAAGAAATCTTCACCCATACACATACACATAATCACAATAACATTCATACGATTATGTCGATGTCTTATATACGAAGTTCAAAAGATAAGCGTTATACTTCGTATTCTAATTCCTTAACACTATGTCTACTAGAGTATAATCATTCACAGCTTCGCAGTTATGTTTTCCATATAGCACGACTTGAAAGATACGTTAGGAATGAAACAGTTCAAGTCACAATATTACTAACCTCAAGAGGTTGGATGATGTCGTCGATGTAGCTTGTTATTTCTTCACATTCTTCAAGTCTTCGAGTAATACTTGTATGTCTCATAATCCTAATTTTTTTAGCCTAACCTATACGAAGTTGTCTCTAGTACATAATCAAGCGACTCTTTAATTGAGTTTTGATTCACTAAAATATGACAACCAAACTTGACATACCAACGCTTGGTGGGTTCAACTGAGCTATGCTCTAACAGTTTGATTATGAAAACCCCTATCATCATGTAAGAGATTTTGAACAAATTTGTAGGACTATGCAATCTGACCATATGTCCGAAGAGTCTCTGAAATTGCATTTGTTCACATTTTCTTTAAAGGAAAGGGCTAAAACATGGTTTTACAATTTGAGACCACAATCAATCACCACTTGGGAACAACTCGCAAATCAATTTTTTAGAAAATTATTTCCACATCACAGGACCATCTCTATTCGTCAAAGTATCAATTGTTTTGTCCAGATAGATGGAGAGACACTTTTCCACTATTTTGAACGGTTTAATGATTTGTTGATTAAGTGTCCGCACCATGGTTTTGAGATGTGGAGACTGGTCGTCATTCTTTATGAGGGTTTAGACTTTAATTCTCGATCCATGGTTGAATCTATGTGTAATAATGAATTTATTGATCAAACTGTTGATGATTCATGGTTATTTTTAGCTGAACTAGCGGAACAAACCCATCAATGGGAATCCATTAGAGAAACTAGCACAGTGTCACATGATAGGAGTAATATTCATAAGTTAGAATCTGATTTTGACTCTGATACAAACATGATATGCATGACTAGGACAGTCGATGATCTAGAAAGGGGAAAAATTGAAATTGTTGTCCCCAACTCATGTACCCCAACTGAAATCCATGTTTGTACGTTGTGTGGTAGCTTAGGCCATCCTGTTGAGAACTACCCTGTTTTGCATGACTTTAGGAAGTCTAGAACACATCATATTGGTTCTCCCTATCAGAACCATCCCTACTAAAAGTCTTGCAATTCAGCATGGAAAAATCCCTGTTTCAATGATACTGATAATGAATTAAATTTTGAAAATAGTATGTTTAGTCCTACTCATGCAACTGATATCGAATATGAACCTAATCTAGAAGTAATCGAGCCGACTAGAGACACTATAATTTTGAATAGGGAAGTGCATCTTTGTTACGATGATGATGATGATGATGATAATAATAATAATAATAATAATAATAATAATGATTTAGTATTAGAAGAGCATGTATACTCTGAAAATGTTCTTATGAAATCCCATGTTTCTGAGACATTAGATTCTGTTAATGCTTATTCTGATTTTCTTATTCGTAACACTGAATTTTTGGGTGATATGGTTATTGATCTGGAACCTGTGCAGTCATTCTGTGAAAGAGAGCATGATACTAATGTTCTGTCGACACTAATGTTTTTATGCATGGAAATATATTTAATGTGTCTGATTCCTGCTTAGGTCATAGTATGATGTTGTTAGAGCACTGCTCGATCGAACTCGCAAGCGTTGCTATCTCAAGCTTGTTTGTCAAGTTTAGTTTTCAAAACTATAATTCTTGATTTCTAGTCTACTTATAGCTATGGCTCGGATTAGGATAAAATGTGTAGTTGCGCTTTAGACTTCACGACGTTCATCGATTGAACATGAAGATCTACTAAGGGGAGCTTGGAGGAACTTCATCAACAAAAGGTATGTGGAGACTTGAACTCATCTATCACTCAGAAGTCTATTCTATTCTATCTCCTATTGAGACTAAGTCGTATAACTATATAGACTTTATATTATACACATTTGATATTTCGAGCTGAGTTTAACTCGCTTATATCTTTATCGAAATATGTGTTGGAAAGATTTTTTCTTTAACTACGTTCATCATTATTCTTGACGAAAGTCAAAGGATGATCATGCGAAAATCACCTGGTAACATCTTACATAATTTGTGTGAGACAGTCATTTGATGTAGGCTCGGAATGTTTCGTTTTGATCATTCGATCACTTGAAAATTGTTTATAAGCTAATAGTTTGTGTGAGACATCTATTGTCTTCTTCTAAGAATGTTTCAATGATTGAAATGGGAGTTTAGAACAATTAATCATTGTTTGGATATAACACAGTATGCATACCCGTACGCAAACTATTATAAGAATGATTCAGGTCCGGGAATCAAGTAGGCATACCCGTATGCGAACGATTTTGACTGTCAAAGTCTGGGAACTAAGTTCACGTACCCGTTTGCAAACTTATTCACCTGAATTCGGTCCGGAACAACAATATTCATACCCATTTGCGAACTGTCGGAAAGGATCAAGTCCGGAACTTAAGTTTGCGTACCCGTTTGCAAAATTATGTGGTTCAGTTCTAAAATTGGTTAAGTATGATTTCATACTCATGAACAAATACATTTATGTATTAAGGAATGCAATCTTTGTGAACCGTGGCTAAAATGTTCATGAACTGATTCTTTTGAATCAATCCAATTTTGCTTCAATTGTGTCTTGTATACGTCTATGAGAATATAAACAATTGAACAACTCTATGAGTAACACAAATAGATTCATTTGAGTATCATTTGATCTAGAAGTGTTAAGATGAACATGGTTAACACAAAAGTGTTCATATGGCTAACTTTGGTTAACTGTTATTGTGCCAACTCAATATACACGTTTAGGTACGGTTGCCCATATCTAAATGAAGGTATATTTCATTTATGTGTAACAAGCTAAGACCATCTAACGGTGTAAACTTAGTTTAAATCTTAAATCAGGTTTTTCATCTAACGGTGAATATTGATTGCCTTGTCACAAAGTTATTAGACCCTGATTTGAAGACTATATAAGGGAGAACTCTAACAACTGGGAAACTTAATCCCCACACCTCCTGTGTGATACTAGTTGCGACTAGAGTCGATTCTCCTTTAAACTAGGTTTTTCCTAAAACCATTATACGTTAACGACTTAAAGACTTCATTGGGATTCTGAAGCCAGACCCAACTATTTTCTCTGTAGTTGCGTGTTCTGATCTTACTTGTTCTATCGTATTGAGTACTATTTTCTCTAACATTTACTAGAGATTTATCTCCGATAGGTAAGATATAAAAAGTAATCACAAAGCTCTTCGTCTCATTCTTTGTGATTCCACAATAACTTGTTCTACTACCATATAGTTAAGTTATTATGAGGTGATTGATATTTCTAGGATATTCTTCTTGAATATAAGACCGGATTATCAATTGATTCCTGTTCACCTTGATTTATCAAAAGACGGAACAAAAACTTCGTAGGTATTTCTGTGGGAGACATATTTATCTATCAGAATAGACTTTTCTGTGGGAGACAGATTTGTTTATCAAGTCTTCGACTTTGGGTCGTAACAACTATTAGTTATGGGTAAGATCATCTAAGGGAATCAAGTGCGTAGAGTCCTGCTGGGATTCAGAGACGTAAGGAACGCGACTGTACCTTAATCAGTGTGAGATTGGTTAGGGATCAACTACATTCCAATCCGAAATTAACTTGTAGTAGGCTAGAGTCTGTAGAGGCTTAATACAGTATGGTGTTTAAATTTGGACTAGGTCAAGGGATTTTTCTGCATTTGCGTTTTCCTCATTAACAAAACTTCTGGTGTCTGTGTTATTTCTTTTGCGCATTATATTTGTTTATATAATTGAAATATCACAGGTTGTGCGTAGTGATACTTTTGAGCCTAATAATGAATATAACTTAGATGTATCTAGCTCCATGCCCATGTCACAAACTGAGACTCTTCCACCCAACCTAGATTTTTCATGTAAAGATATTGTAAAACCAACTATTCTTAGAGTTCCCAACCTAGGATTGGATCTGTGTGCCTCCCAAGTCCTCTTGGACTATTTTGCATATAAGTATAATATTTTTGAGGAGCCACAGTAGAAATGCACATCTCTGCCTTTTCCTAACAAAGTCCATTTTGAGTTAGCCCTTGTGCATGATGAAGCCTTGAAATTGTTGGATTTTGTGTCCAAAAGTGTATCTGTTGAATTCAGGTTTGGCGGTAGCTCAGTTATATCCACAGTCTTGCTTAACCTCTCGTGTTATCTATGTTTTAGAATGTTGATGTTTCTGCATCCCGTCTTTTGGGTTGATCCTCAACTCTTTCGGTTGTTGGTGTATATTGAATTTTTCGTGTATATAATCCAGTAGATAATTATATTTTCTATATTTTCTTGTATATATGTGTGCTAATCCAGTGTGACATTAACTGAGTTCTTATTGGGTTCTAGCCGTAAATAATGAAGCTCTAATCTTGTTTTCGCCGACATCCGGTGATCTCTTCCATTTTCTCTAATCAGCATGGTTCTCATGGTATGTTGCTGTTTAAAATCTTATCAACTTTAGAAACATTGAGGACAATGTTAGATTTAGGTGTGGGGGAGTATTTTGTATGTAGATTTTTTAGTTTTTTCACTCTTGTGCATAAAATTTTCATTTTTGTTGTTGTTGTAAATATGTGTCTAAAACCTCTTGCTTATAGATATTTTAGAGTCACTAGCATGCTTCTATCTATGTTTACATAGTGAGTCTGATCGAAATAACTGAAATTGGAAGAACTAGAGAACATAATCGGGTTTCTTACTTGTTAGAGCTTTAAAGTTGGATTTAACCATGCCGGTGGGTGTATTAGGTGCAACAAAGATATGACGTCAAGCGAGGCACCGACCTTCATTTTTTGTGATTATATAAAAAGTCACCGTACATAAATTCCGGGTAGGAATGGTGAGTTACCCAACTTCGCACCACTTTCAGCACTATTTTTGATCTCTTGAGTGCTAATTCCGTCAATCATGAGATGACGTCTAAAGATGAAAAATCCTTCTTGTAGTTTGATTTGCAGTTAGGACCATTCTCCCTCTCTCGAAAACATCAACAGATCCATAGAAACATATCATCATCAACGAGAAAAGAAACGTCGGATTCTATGAAGAAAGATTGAAATAGTCTGAGGTTTACATGCAACAACTCAAAGAAAGGTAGAAAAGTCATATTCAAAGTGAAGATACAATACAAAGTGCAGAATTCTATACACAAGTTGATGACTTATTTTACAAGAGCAAAGAAAAAAGAAGAGGATGAGAATTAGTGAAGTTTATGAAATCAAGACAGTACAAGTTGTGAAGAATTGAGTGATAAAGTCCTTTATCCATGGCTTTAGTAGTTTCATTAATTATTTTGTTATTTTTTTTCCAGGTTGTATTTATTGTTTCATCAAAATAAAACAAAAATATATCAAAAAGAGAAAAAAAAAATTTAAAAAAATGATTAAACTAAGGGCAGAGTCGTCATCATGCTAGGCCCTTGGTGTTAAAATAAAAATTAAAAAAAATCTTTGTTATTGTAGTTTATTTTTAGTTTTGTTTAATAATACCATGAGGAAATTCCAAGCAACAAGATAAAAATTAGAAGTTGTCAAGGTTCTACGAAGTTTAGAAGTTCATCATCAACAATTGAAGACTGAAGATGAAGACGTTTCTATGGATTCTGTGAGAGTGGTGCTGATTGCCGATCGGATGTGAAGGTAAGTGAGTACTCCCATCCTGCATAATGGTTGATTTCCTTTCTTAGAAATCATCAGAAAAAGGTTTTTATTTCCCACAATTTTGTGGATTCTCCATAAATTATTTTGGAAGGTTTTCCTTCCCACCATTAAACGTGTGCATGATTTCTCTCTTTGTTCCCGCATGCACACATGAGATACAAAAAAAAACGGTCTTCTTGAGTGCAATTATTATAAAACCCTATTAGTGAGGCAAAAGTCGAGGCTTTTGATCACTCTAGAAACCGGATTCTTTCATATGGTGTGGTTATTTCTCGATCAACTCTTAAGGATGAGAATGCGTTCTTTGGTATTTCAAACTTCTTATTACTAGCATGCAGAAACTCTATGTCCTCATAGCTCCTTGGATGCTTGGGACTCTGAAACGCTCTGAAGTTGGAGAAGGTTTTGTGGGTATACCTATGGTAAACCCTCACGAGACTACAGCTCGTCCACTAGGGACACCTAGGGGTTTAAAGGCGTATTGCATTCGCTAAATGCAATCGAGAGACCAGCGACAGTGGTATAGTTAGGATTTCCTTAGTTTTGTTTCACTTGAGGACAAGTATTTGATGAGTCAAAAATATTGCGTATTTCTACATCTTTTTATTGGCATTTAACTCATCTTTTGTGCTCTAATTTTCTATTATATCCCAAATTCTGGATTTTTATTGTTTTCAAGAATAATTACTTTTACTAATTAATTTTGTGTTTTTAGGTACTAAATAAAGCTTGGATGAATTGAAAAGCCAAAAGAGCAGGAAATTTATGGCCAGAGGCGTAAAGGTTGTGAGGAGTGTAGAAGAAATATCGTGCAAAAGTTTGCTTGCACTCATACTGCAAGCCGCTTGCAAGAACCACACTAGTATTAGGCCTGACAGAAGTGAAAGAACCCTAACCAAAAGCCTCACCCATTTTTAAACCCGGTTAATCAAATCTGATACACCCGACAGATGTTTTATTCCATTAGTTGTGTATGGATGTGTGTGTAATTCAATTGTTTCCGGTTAAGAAAAACTATTGTTATCTTGCTTTATTGTTTGGTATCAATTGTTTAGGCTTACAAAATTTACGGTGCAATTGCGGTGTTTTAATGTCTATGTTGTTTCAATTGCTTCCGGTTGAGGTAAATAATTATGCAAGTTGATTTATTTGGTTTGTATGAATTGTTTATGGCTTAACAAAAGATAAAGTTTTTCGGGATGAATTGTTTAGTCCAATTCGATTCCGGATAAGAGAAACTAAGTTAATTCTGATCTTAGTTAGACTTATCAAAGTGGAGGTTTCGGTTATTCAAGTCTAATCGAATGCCTTAACAAGAAATGCTAGTTAACTAACCTAGTACTTGTCTTGTTTAAAAGTGAAAGGTCTAAGTTATATGGATAATTAGAGCCTGATGAGAAAAATAGAGTTAATTCTGATCTTTCTTTTGGTCTTATCGAACAAGCGATTGTATTTGTACAATAGGTTTAGCAAAGGAACTAAGGTTCTTAGTCGATTTTTGGTTTGCTAAACTATTAGGGAAAATTGCTCCGGCCAATTGTTTCCTGGGTAACATAGTAAAACAAAATTACTTTATAGTTTCGGTTTTGATATTGGTTATCAAAAATGGTGTGTAGAACCCTCGTGCTTAACTCTTATAGGTTGCAAGTCTTGTGAGATTTG